>LGRX02033260.1:0-16449 GCA_001247695.2 Cymbomonas tetramitiformis
TGTATTTCCCAAGGGTGGGCGTACGTATGCCAACAGGTGGGCATAGGTTGGGAAATCGTTGAACGTTTCCATAGGGTGGGAACAGGCATTCCCAGAGGCGGGTGTAGGTAGAGCGCTGGGTAAGTATGCCTATGGAAAGCATTGGACGTTTCCAGTGGGTGGGCATAGGGCGGGCATTGGGCGGGCATAGGTTGGGGAAACATGGAATGTTTCCATAGGGTGGGCCTGAGCATTCCCAAGGGCGGGTATAGGTGGTTCACTGGGTAGGCATGCCAATGGAAAGCATTGGATGTTTCCATAGGGGCGGCATAGGGTGGGCATAGGACGGGCATAGGGTGGACATGCGGAGGGAAATGCCTTTTTTTTATTTTGCAGTTCCTGTAAAGTTGGGGATGCCTCTCGTGATTTCACAGGTCGTTGATCACGTCTATGCCGAAAAGGTTTCAACAATGCATCGTCTTGTCATTGATCTGCTGGAAACGAAATCCGAGCACAATGCTACCCAATCCATGTTTGATCAAATCTTCAATCTCATGCGGCAAACGGGGATTGGCAACGTTGACATCATCGGCAATCAGAGACGAAATGGTTTCCCGACCTCCTTCAAACAAGCTTTGTCTATGTGGAAGGATTTTGCCCTGCCGTACCATACCGCCGACGTTTGCAGGAATGAATGCATGATCTTCACTCCGGGCCGGCATGACGACCTTACCCAGTGCCTCCATTGCCACAAACTTCGGTGTCACCCCAGCTCTCGACGTAAAGGACGGCTTATTCCGGGAAAGCCGTACAAGGTATTTAGGTTTTGGCGCTTGGACGAACTCCTGCCGATGCTATATTTGATACCAGAGATGGCCGAGCTCTTGGTATCATGGAAGATAACTACACCCGCGGAGAACGACGATCTGCCGGTTGTGACTACGTTTCACATGAACGGTATGTATACCTAGACTCACCCTATGTTCACCCTACGTCCGCCCTATGCTATCCCTGTGATCACCATAGGGAATGGGAATCTCAAAGTTTCCCGCCCCATGCCCACCTTATGCCCACCCTATGTTTACCCTATGCCTTTACTATGTATCGGTTCCGTACGTATACCGTGCCTATGGAAAGCTTCTTCCATAGGGAGAACATAGGTATGGAAACGTCTGGCTGCACTGTACGTTTGTTTATGTGTTATGTATGTCGCAGGTCAGATGCTAGAAAATCAGCTGATGCTAGTCCGTGGCATATATGCTTCAATATCTAATGAGAAGGTTGCACCATACACTGGGCCACAAAAGCGACGAGTGGAGGTGATTGGCAAGCAAACACCGATAACCTTGGATGAAGGTACGCAGTGCCTTAGATGCCTTTGCGGTAGATGGCCGCCCTGTGCCCACCCAATGGAAATCTTTCCCGCCATATGCCCGCCCTATGCCCACCCTTGGAGCTGAAAAGAAATATTCCATCCCTGTGCTCACCCTATGCCTCCCCTATGCCCACCCTTTGAAATTCGTAACCATCTTATGCCCACCCATTGATCACCCACAGGTGACATAAAAGGTATACGGAAGTATATGCGCACGAATTGCCCATGGGCCCAGCTCCTGCAAAACGACTTTGACACCAAACTCGCTGAATGGAAGCGATTGAGTTTGAGAGAACGGCGGATCATGCCACGACCCGTCATCCAAGATCTGGAGACATGGCGGTTGAACCGGTTGACGAGGGAATGTCGTCCTTTGAGTACCAAGGAGCGTTGTTATGTCTACATGGACGGTGTGATGAAGAGTCAGCACGTGAAAGTCGGACGAGACACTTTTCGTACGCGATCCGCCGACCGCCACCTCACCACCTGTCAACGATGCATAAAGGCAATCTTTGATACCCCAGTAAATGGATTGAATGCCCATGAAGACAGGTCGTTCATCCGATGCCCACCCTATGTTCGCCCTATATTGGCCCTATGCCTACCATGTGTTCGCCCTACAACATCCCTATACCGTAACATATATCATAGATCATGCGTATGCTCACCCTGTGCCCACCCTACGACCACCCTACACCCTCCCTATGATTACGAGTTAAGCTTTCCCACTCTGTGTCCGCCCTATAGCCGCCCTATGTCCACCCTGTGCCCACCCTATGCTCACCCTTTGGAAAGTATGTGTTGCGGGTACGGCGAGCTTCTGAAAATTTATAGCATCCCGGTTGGCAGGAAACAATTGGTTTTCCTCAAAGTAAGATGGTTTCCATTGAAGGCGGCATTTCAAGATACCGTGGCGAACAATATGATGTTGAGGTCGGACTTGCCATGGGACCTTTCCGAGGTTTTCATCCAAGCATTTGAGATTGAGTGCTTGGTGTGCATTGTACCCATTCCATGGAACTTTGACCGGTTCATCACGACCAAGAGAATTCCAGTTGGACGACCCGATGCAAATAGGTTGGTATATTATCTCGGCGAGCACAAACTCGGTTTCAATGATCCACCATGGAGATATGATAAAGACAAGATGATGCTCATACTAGATAGGCATGTAGATTTTGTGGGCGACTTACATGACGAATAACTTGTTCATTTCATAGATGGAATTAATCTGTATATTAATATGTATATATGTAGTAAAAGCCCTATGGAAAGCCTGGATATATCATGAATCATCACCCTATGCTCACCCTATGAAACCTGAATGGTTATACCTATGGAAACCCTTTCACAGGTACGGTATCCCTTGGGAAACATGTTTCCATACGGATGGTATACCTACGGAAGACCTTTCCACTGGGTGGCTCACCCCTGGGAAAGCTCATTCCATAGGCTAGCTATACCTATGGAACTCGGTTCCATACGTACGGTATACGTGTGGAAACGTATTCCATATGGATACTATAGGTATCGACTTTGCCACCTGTATCAGGAGTATACCTACGGCATGCTCACTCTGTGTTATCCCTATAGCTAACCCTATGGAAACCCCTATGGAATTACGTCTTTATTGACCGAGAATACGCAGAATGAATTGTATATTTCCATAGGTATACTATCCCTATGGGGGCCCTATGGAAAGCCCTATGGAATTACGTTGATATTCCCGAGAATACGCAGAGTGAATGATACGTTTCCATAGGCCTACCATACCTATGGCATCCCTATGGAAGGCCCTATGGAATTACGACTTTATTCCCGAGAATACGCAGGGCGAATTGTACATTTCCATTGGTGTACTATCGTAATGCCTGCCCTATGGAAAACCTTGTGGAAAACTCATAGTATACGCTAAGTTTCCATAGGTGCGCTATCCGTACGCCCGCCCTACGCCCGCCCTTGGACATGCCTATGGAAAGCGTATGGGAAAGTTATATTTTCCTCAGGGCTTTCCATCGGCCCCCTATGCCTATAGCCGCCCTATGGAAGGGTTTACATTTTCCATAGGGTTTTCCATAGTCCTGGTTATGCCTATAGTCATCCTATGGAAATGTTTACTTTTCCATAGGGTGATTATACGGCCTTCCATGCCTATGGAACGTCCTTTTCCATAGGCATACAACCCTATAGAAACCCTATGGAAACTCCAAAAGGGGGTATCCCTATGGAAATACCCTATGGAAAACTTTCCAAGCCTTTGGAAAATATTTCCTGATTTTCCCGAGCGTTCCCAAGGGCGGGCATAGGGTGGGCACAGGGATGACATGCCTATGGAAAGCTTTCCCAAGGGTTGCGATCGTAGGGAGTCTGAACGCGAGTGGAAGATGAATAGAACCGTCGTCTACATCTAATGAGTAAAACTCTAAGCGCCAGTGGCGAATGCGCGGAACCGCATAATTTCTGGTTTGTCTTATAGTAAAAGGATTGTGAGGACGAGCAGCTTCAGCTTCAGGATTGGGGGGACGCAGTGGTATCGCCATGTAATACAAACAAAATGAATGCAGGGCGGCTGTTTTTTGGAAGCATTTAAGTGCTGTGAAGTGAATATTTCGCGGGAAGAATGGAATCTAGGGAGCGGTCGTTTGCATTTCGCCAGGAATCGCCGGCGACACGAGCGTGGCAACGCTTGTGTCACGCCTTGATGAGGTCAGGTCGCGATTTCAGGTCACCATGACGCGATCGGGCTATGACTTCCTTCCCACCTGGTGTTGGATAGGCTTTATCGTATCATGGCAGCAGCATGGTACCGCATGTGGCCACTGCCCGGAAGTCCTTGTGGTAGGACCAGAAACGCGCGTAGTCCTATGACAAGGACCACCGTTTCACGATATTTTTTGGCCGTCAGATGGCCTCTACTAGAGGTCGCATCCCATGAGCTCATGACTATTTAGCACCTATATATTGGTTGGGTGGGCGTGGTTAAGTCAGAAATTGCTATATATATCGCGTTTGAATGCAGCAAAGTCAGGCACCCGATGAAAATCTTGGTTGCTTATTTTCACATATTCAAAAAGGTGCTTAAAGTGGCACCCTTACTTCATGATTTTTTACCAATAGCATTTGGACTAAGAGCCACCTGGGCCGCATTCTTATCGCAACTATAACTCCATACTAATGATAATTGGGCCTTGATACGAGGTGGAATTATTATATATATTCTCAAAATGGTTCTAGCGTTACCCTACACCCGGAAAAACATTTCGGTTGATCCAAGCGGTAGAAAATGTTTTTTGTGCTCTTACATAATATGAATAACCTGGCGATAGGTGATATGTGTTATCCGGAATGGGCCCAAATGATATTATCTTTTACTTAACATATAAATCGATTTTTCAAAAGCTCAATGTTGAGCATATGAAACATATCATGATAGTTATGCACCATTTTAGATGGGCAATCCTGACTTTTTAGGAGTGGAAAATGCAGTTTTGCTAGGGAAGCCTTACTCGTGCATCCGTGTGAGCGTTGAGGAGGTGTTGTGCGCATGCCCCCATAATCCACATGATGGCATTAAACTTTCATTTCGGTCATAAACTTGCACGATATAACTTCCTAGCCCCATCAGATTCGATCTAGAAGGTTACACATGCCTCGGACACGGTGGTCCTTGTGGTAGGACCACCGACTTTTTGACGATTTTAGCAAAAACACCCTCCTACATGCACACGATTAAAAGTGTCCAACTAGACGCGACGACACCTACCCTATCATTTAGGAAATTGATTTGATACATAAATAACATATGAAAACAGTAGGTTGACCATTTTGAGTATACCATGGGTTCATAATACGCATTGTACGGTGGTCCTTGTGGTAGGACTATGAATTTGGGTAGTAGCCACATGTGGCATCGGAGCCCCGATGTACCACGATACTTTCAGGGCACAGGCGCTGAAAGTATCATGCAACGAGGATCGTCGCGCCATACTCACACCATGGCACTACCCTGTAGGTAGCCGGGTAAAGCGCGACGCGCCGCAGGAATGATGCGCACCATCGTCTCTTTTTTCGCTTTTGTCCTACCTCGACAGCTAGCCCCTTACCAGGATTTTGCGAAATGCAAAACGAATTTTGGGTTTTTCGGAACCGCATCCAAAGAATTTCTGCGATACTTGGGGGAATGTGATGTCACACTGAAACGAAATTCGCACAATGCGTGATTGAGTATCCGCGATACGTGGTCAGTATGTGGTTATTATCAGAGCGGGGGATTTCTGCTGGATGTGACGCCCCGTGTGTGTCACAGTCCTCTGTCTGTACTAGTACTCCGTACAGTACGGCTGTCACAGGTTTAGGGTTTCCGGCTTAAGCCGAGGACACTCAATCTAACTCCACTTCTTATGTTATCTGTAAGCATTCTGTGTTTCAGCACCTCGATATATAGTCAGCACTATATATCCCACAGGTTATGGTGCGCCAGGCACCTTCCACTACTTTTGATTACATGAGTGGCTGAGCCACTCCGCTTGGTGGGGCGTTGGGGGCCCAAATTTGATGTCGTGATTTTCGCAGTTGCAGTCGAGAGCTAGTTTACGGGCGGATTAAATTTGGTGTCGCTGCAGCGTTCGCCTACCTGGGATTAATTTGTATTGTCCGCGTTGGATTTTACTCGACTGAAACTTGATCAATTTTTGTCGTGGGATTCCTTGGCCGCCGCGTTCCGATCTTACAATTTCACAGTTACGGCTTCCTTAGTTATCCGTTCCGACACTGCATCTTACGGCTCTCGACCATCGCTTTACTGTGTTATCCGGCATCGGCCCTCTACCCCGACGCTCCCACCTACTGGATTTTCAACATGAGCGTAAATTCTCACGTCACGCCTCCCTTGGTTGGGGGCCAACAATCGCATTCGACTAGACACGATTTTTTCACGCGACGTCGGGTCTCGCTATAGACCGACGCCAAATTTTCCGGCTGTCAATCTCACGGCTCCGGACCGGACTCGAGCTGCGGCTGTCCAGAATTCCACTTGGGACGTCGACATCATCAAGAGGATTTCTCGCGACGCCTTGGGCTCCAAGGAGGACACCTTTCATGGAGACGAAGTACGCCGTAACACGCTCTGGACGTCTATTGTGAAGTCCTTACAGCGCGCGTTCGAGCAGAAGGACCCCAACAACGCCGCTCTTTTTGATTTGGCGGACACGCAAAAGGAGGTCAACGCCATCTTCAATGCCGTCCTCTTCTCGACTTTGACATCGTTGACTTCTCCTAACTCACCCGCGCGGCGTTGGGTTGAGGCCTCGGGACGGGCTTCACCTCAGGATGGCAAGCGTGCCCTCCTCGAGGTCACCAAGAGGTTGATCCCTCGCGTTGTTCGACCTCTTGGACATTACGAGGAGCTTTGCTCCATTTATTTCGACGACAAGAAGGACCCCGACCCGCTTATACAAGATTTCGACGCGTGCCTGACTGCTATTGGCAACGGCGCCTCTGGGTCACTCGACGACATGATGGCCAAGAAGCAACTTCTGGCTTCTCTCGACCCCGAGTTCTACGACAAAGTACTTACACCGCTTCGTCTCGACGTTGAGTTGGCCAAGGTCGAGCTCGAAGACATCTACGCCCACGTCCTCGAGGTTTGGGATGCCAACGCCGGCAGGAGCAAGCACGTGCCCTTCGTGGACAAGTCCAACGTGTTGTACTCTGGTCTGCCGTCCGACGTTGACGTGAAGGCCTTAATCAAGGAGTTTCAATTCCACATCGACGCCGCCAACAAGGTTCTTGCAACGCTCTCCGACGAGGATGCGCACGACGAGCCGACGACTCGGTGGCCGGCTCCGGCTACGGGCAAGCCTACGGGCAAGCCAGGTGTGCACTTTCCACCCTCCTCCTGGCGTGACCGCCAGAACCGTCGGGAGGATAGGAAGTTTCACGGCCGAAAGCGTGATTGGCAACAGCGCTTTGCCGTTTCGCCCCTTCCCAAGGGCGGGAATTGGCCGCAAGGTGTCCGACGCCACAACAACGACAAGAAGAATTACGGCATGCACTCCGTCCCCTTCCACGTCCTCTCCAAAGCATTTGTACCGGAGTGTGTCCGTTGCCCTCCGGGGTTTTGGCATGACTCCGCGAATTGCCCCACCGCCGACATCAAGTGCGACGAGTGCGTGATTGAGCAAGCCGACGACGCCGACGGCCTCGTGTCCGCCTTCCAGACTGCCTTCGACACTGAGGACGACACGGCCTTTGCTCGACTCTATGCCCAACATGATCATCCCTTGGTTCGGCAGGACGAGGAGCCCGTCACGTCCTCCGAGGACTTTGACGTGGGGCTCCGAGCGCAGTACGCGGGATTGACGCCCACCCAACCCTCACTCCTTGCTAGCCGCGTGCACGAAGCACGCACGGCTCTCCACGAGCTCAAGCAGGTGGCTGGTGGTGCTGAGTCCGACACTCAGCACTTTCCAATGGTCCACTTCGGTTCGGCCACTCCCTCCGTGATCCTCGACGATGCCGTCGTGGAGTATGAACCGGAAGCGGCGATTGAGACCGAGAAGAACGCGTTGATTCACCCGAAGCAGTTCGTTGACGGTGAGCCGCCCTTCGAGAAGTCTTTTATGGACAGCATGTCTGTGCAATTGGGATTCTTTGAGCCCGCCCCAGAGGTGTCAGCTAATTCCTTCAATCCCCTCCCTCCGTATATTTCTTCCACGCATGATTCCGCTAGCGTGGCTGACACGGAGTCCGACGGCGGGGACTTGCATGATGCCGTACCACCGCCCGCTCCACGGGTTGGTGGTGTACGGGCACCTTCAATCGGCACATTCCTCACGGCAGCAGCTATCCCTGCTTTGTTTCTGTGTGTGAGCATCGCCATGATCGACACCGTCACCGCCACTGCACTTTGTGATGTGGAGATTGCTCCACGGTTGGTGGTGTACGGTGACTACTCTGGTTATCAGAATGGCTCACACATGATTCTTACGGCCCCTCGGCCGTGACGGATGACAACTCGTTGTCTGCCGTCACATACCGGAAGGATACCGCGTTCCATAACGGGATGCGTAACTCGTTCCAAGACTGATAAACATCAGTATCCAATCCGTTACGGAGCGAGATTGGGCGTCCATACGGAACCCGACGATAAAATCCGTCGTGGCAGCAAACGTGGCACGCATCTACCCTCCGATTAAAACATATGCTACGGTCAACTTTGCTTTGGGAAATGTTATATGTTAAGTACACGACCCCCTCAGAATATAAATTTCTCTTTCGTGGACATAACTGGCGATAAGAGGCTGGAGATATCGAATGTCGAAAACTGTAGCTGATGTGGCGCAATGCAGTTCCCATCTTCGATGCAGTACGTGAGACATTAGTCGGAGAGAATTCGGGATTATAAAGAAATTCATCGTAACCGTTCGCTGAAAACGTGTAAATTTCTCTACTTAATCGTGCGCACCCGCGAAAAAGTTTGAAGTGGTTTACGCCACATTTCTTGGGTGGCATATGACTGCTTTCTCGGGACTTGCGTTTATATATTTTGTTGAGAGAATCTTCAAAGGGAGACGACAGACGCATACGTGATACTCGTACAGTACAAACGCTTCCAATTTCCCCACTGACGAAACACTTTCCCCATGTCGTATTACGGGTACAGATGCGATTTATTAAATATGCAATTTCGACTTACCGCGGAACGCTCTCTCTCTCTCGCAGCGAGACCCTGTCCTGCCAAGTGAAGATCTTTAAGATTGTGTGCACATCTAAGGAACTTATTTGTATATAATATTATCACCTATTCCTACTGAGTCAGTGGGTATCCGCATCGTGCGCAATGATAACCCCGTTCGCTACTTTTGGAAGTTGCGAAAATCGTAAATTCACGCTCACTATACCCACATGAACGCGCCAGCCCTTAGCGAGATTTGCAGTGGGATTTTCAGTGTATACGAATTACCGTTAAAAGATAACGCATATTAGATAATATTTTGCTAGTCGCTTCCCTCATCCGCTGCGCACGCACGCTTGCAGGCGAGCGCGCGGATGAGGGAGGAAACCCTAGCGAAAATGTGGACGCGGTTGACATCCGCGTTTTCGCTAGAGCTGACAGCGCGCTGTCAGATGCTCAAAATATGTTCCTTATGCATATATGATATGCGTGGAAGGTTTGTGATATGCAAGATGCGTTTATGCGATGCGTATGTCGAGCGGTTGGCTCGATGCGTGCCCAATGACCCCCTTCCATGCGCGGCGTCCCAGACCCCAGGTTGTGCACGGATCTCGCGCGCGCAAAAAATATGTTGTTCCTAACGCACCTCTTAATCAGTATGCTAAGTTTTGGTGCTTCGTATTTATTTCTCAGACCTGTATCTCACGCAGCTGGACAGTGACTTACGGGGGCCCGTAAGTCACTGTCCAGCTGCGTGAGATACAGGTCTGAGCGGATGCGAGCCAGCGTTGTGTTTTGATATCTTTTTCGGCCGCACATGGACGCGAGGTCGGACACGTCATGACTTTCGGAGATCGAAGTGACAATATAATTATTGTGTCGACTGATGACATCTTTGAAGAAACTTTTATATTTTGATTACATCGCGACTACTTTATTGGTGGAATTTAAAAGAGTACCACGCGACATCTCTTTATTGGTTATCAATATCACGTGCCAAATGACCTGGCGTACGTCCCGTCTCGTACCCAGTCTTCTATCCGTCAGGTAACCCGATACAAGACGGAACCGTTACGTGACGGGTATCTGATGTGTAACGGGATTTATAACAGAAAAGAACGGATTTCCATCCTGTCGTGTGACGGAAGTAGCATCCGATATGCCAAAGGGGCCGTAAGAATCATGTGCAGTGGGCTACTTCACTGACACCGACCTTCTGGACACTGGACCGGCTGACTCCTACAACATCTTCAATCTGGACTTCCAATTTGAGAACTACAACAACTACAATCTCTGTGAACTCTGCTCTGTGGACCACTTTCAAGGTGGCTAGAGTTTCTGTCAGAAGCCTAGTAGCACAACTAGATCTGTATCACGGGCACAGTAGCCTTCAGTGTGTAGTGCTAGCTAGAGATTTGGGACCGCCCTGGCCAAGAGCACAGGCCCCCACTAGCAATTTGTTTCCACCGCTTGAGATGGTGTGTTTTGTTTCACCTAACAGCCTGCCTGATCCACCCTAACTCTTCCTCCGTAATAGTACAGGGTGGTGTGCTGGATGTGACGCCCCGTGTGTGTCACAGTCCTCTGTCTGTACTAGTACTCCGTACAGTACGGCTGTCACAGGTTTAGGGTTTCCGGCTTAAGCCGAGGACACTCAATCTAACTTCACTTCTTATGTTATCTTAAGTGTAAGCATTCTGTGTTTCAGCACCTCGATATATAGTCAGCACTATATATCCCACAATTTCCGATATTTGGAATTTGGTATGAGGAACGAATGTACCTTCAGAGTGGGCACCGCTTTCCCGACCGAATAAAACACTCAAGCTCAATAAAGTAGTTAGACACTGAACATATACACGCCCCTGGCATTGTTGATTTGGAGTATTATATAAATGAACATAAGATTACTGTCCACAACAAACGACGAAATTATATAACTAACCGAATCACCGAAAAAGTTGAACACAAACAATGAGCCAAATTAATTAATTCCTGGTCCTACGAGTGTTATCGCGACAAACAAACGATATGTAATCATAATAAAAGAACAATTATTCTTACCAGGTTTTGCCAGATTTTACCAAAAAGCACCACTTAGAATGCTTAGTATGGTACCATTACATCATTTTGGCCAAAGTCTGAGTCCTTTGAAGTGCCGGATTGATCCGAATAGGACAAGGCATTACGACATGAAGACGTTCTTGTGGGAAACAAACGCTGGCAACAAACGAACGGTGCGTACGCAAATAAAAAAATTCGACCGCACGATTTCCCGCACCAACAAACGAACGGTTATACAATGAATTAAGTCGGGGAGTTTAGTTTATCAATATTACAACCCCAAAGTCGATTAACAAAACAACAATGCCAGGGGTGTAGTGTTCGCGGCATATGTTTAGGGTTCGGCGGTATGACAGACGTGTGACATACCGTAGCTCGGACAACAGGTGTCAATCAGGCCACGACTACTGTGGCTGAGACAGAGTCCATATAACTACAACCTAGACACCTAACCTAAGATTTAGCGGGTAGTCCAAGCGAAGATTGGACAAATTCCCGAAACGAGTATGCTCTGCGTGGTGTCGCCATAGCCAAAAGTCGGTGTTTGATATCGTATGTTGCGGTATCATTCATATGTTGAAAGTCAAGTCACGACTTAGAAGCTTAGTTTAAGGTTGCAATCACTTGAAATTTTCTGCGAAATTGGTACGAAATTTAGGTGAACTGTGGGGGGGCGCAATTTTTTGGCGAAATATGTTACGACACGTGGGTGCATCGTGGCGAAATATGCGAAGGGAAATTGGGTGATTTCAAACGAAATCCTGGTTTAGGTATATCAACGGTTCCGACCATCGTCGAAAGGGGAAACTGGCACATGGTTTCGCAAGGTCTCCACAGGAAGTAGAAATGCGCACAAATATTTGTTCATGCCCGATGCCATATACACAGACGTGCGACAACCAGAGAAAAGAATTGCGGAATACGGAAAATACGTTACGGTGATTCAAATATTGCGTATTGCGTGATTACGGCGTAGCTACGGCGTATCGGGTGATAATACGGGGAAACTCGCATCAGAACTGCACAGTGGACCTCTTCACTGGCACCGCCTTTCTGGACACTGGACCCGCTGACTTCCACGACATCTTCAATCTGGGATCTGGTATTCTGGACTCTGGCTGTTTCGGCATCTGCGATCTGGACTTTGAGATTGAGACCTATAATGCCACCAACTTTTGTGAACTCTACTCTGTGGACCACTTCCGAGGTGGCTAGAGTTGCTTTAGCAACACTAGTAGCACAGCTAGATCTGTATGACAGGCAAAGCAGCCTTCAATGTGTAGTGCTAGCTAGAAATGGGACCGCCCTGGCCAAGAGCACAGGCCCCCGCTAGAAATTTGTTTCCACCGCTTGAGATGGTGTGTTTCCCCTGACAAATCTGCCTGCTCCACCCTAACTCTTCCTCCGTAATAGTACAGGGTGGTGTGCTGGATGTGACACCCCGAGTGTGTCACAGTCCTATGTCTGTACTAGTACTCTGTACAGTACGGGTGTCACAGGTTTAGGGTTTCCGGCTTAAGCCGAGCTTTGGTTAATATAACTTACTTCTTGTGTTATGTTAAGTGAAAGCATTCTGATTGTTTATCAATATATATTTATCACCATATATCTAACAGGTATCACTATCTAGCAGTCTATCAGCCCATGGAGTACCATCCTATCTCAAGTTAGAAAATACGGTACGTAGTCACGGTGATTTTGATACGGCGCTGTCGACCCGCTACTACGGCGTGACTACGGCGTAGTTAAGCCTTAATTCTTTTCTCTGGCGACAACGCAAACGGCGTATTTGCTCCACCAAACCTATCTATGCACTTCCATAGATTGCTGGATGTGACACCCCGTGTGTGTCACAGTCCTCTGTCTATACTAGTACTCGGTACAGTACGGCTGTCACAGGTTTAGGGTTTCCGGCTTAAGCCGAGGTACAACACACTATTCGATGAAAATGACATTCTCATGTGAAAATGATATTGCCTTATTTACCTCATGATAGGATTAAAAAGTCGCATTTTAACTGTCAAGAACATGCAAGTGCAGGTTGTGCATTAAATTTAATGGTTTTTATGGTACAAAATTGAGGTCAAATGCACTTTTTCGAAATCTAGGAGGAGTGAAAACACAAAGAACTTTTGACTCAGAATCTATATACACGTTATACACATATTATTTACATGTTTTTTTTCGTCTTGCTTTACGCGTCCACTTCAGGTGCTACCGCTACCGCTACGCAATTATCAAAAGCTTCGTCTTCATCGGAATCATCCGATTCATTCAAGTCACCTAGGTCCTTGCGCGTGCGTTTGGATTGTTGTGCAAGCAAAGCGACGACTATCTGCGCGTATTGCTCGTTCGGTATACTCCGTTCGGGGTCTTTCGCATCCACATTCCATGCCAGCACTATTTCATTCTTATCGAAAGTCTCGGTAGACGGTCGGTGCCCCGGTGGCGCTGCGAAAGCTCCTGCGTGACTCGCAAGCTGCTTGCCGAGGTGCTTCTTCTTGGTGTCGGTGTGTTTTTTGGGTTGGAAATAGCGATATAGCAGCTGTTGAGTTGACGGATAGCGCGCCTCCACCTTCACCAAGTACAACGGATCCGACCATTCGCTTCGCTTCAGTTGTACGCGGAAAGCGAACTTGTCGTTTTCAGATTCCACCGCGAGAGCCACTGCAAAGCTGCCGACTGTCATCTGGCCGTAGGTGACCTCCCACTGGGCGTTGTCCACGTACTGCTCTGCTCGCTTTTGGGCTCGACCTTGGTGTTTCCGTTTACCGTTGTACACTTCTATCGGCGCTCGATCAATTCGGCGTTGGATGCGCACCGGTATAGCGGGGACGGCGGCAGCCCCGGCAGCTTCTATCGCCAACGCGGGCGCCTCTATCAGTCGAACCAAGGTGGCATTGCGCTCGATGGCCATTTTCTCGGGATGCTGGAAGGGTATCGCGGGCGCTTGACATTCTCCACCAGCAGTTAGGTGGCGCTGTTTCTCGATGACATCCTCGCGCCAAAACTTTTCGTGCACCTCCGTGAGCTTTGTGCCCAAAATGTCCTTCAACGCCTGTAAGGTATGCTCAAGCTTTTCGATGCCTTCTTCGGTAAAAGGAATCGGCTTGATGTATCCAGGCCCCGCGACAGGGGGTGTAGAAACAAGCTTTGGCAATGGAGTCTCGGGAAACCATTTTGGTGAAATAGAATACTGTTTGTACTGCATGCCCACTTCGCCGTGCTCGTTCTTCTTGAACTTGAAAGCCTGCTGTGCCAAAATATTGTGGCAATCGAAGACGTGACCATCAAACCAAGAGCTGAAGTCGAAGATCTTCTCGGTGTGCTCGCATATTACACCATCCGTAAAGCATTCTTGTGCGACCTCTATCATCTCGTCGAGCGTCCAAGCTTGCTTGCGTCGTAGACGCACGGAGAAGCGTGAAAACATCTGGTCAATGTTCTCGTGCGTATGTCCCACCAACAGAAAGTTGAGTTTCACCTTGCGAAAGACGTCCGTGTGCACCAGCCAAGCTGCGTATGCCAACATCAACTTGCTCTTGTTGGTGCTCACATTGTCAAGCTGTACATACAATACTTCCGGCATCGGGTATGAATTTTCCCCGTCCCCGTTGCGTCGATGCTCTTGAATGCGGAGGATATCCCGGTGCAAAACGTTGACAAGGAAGTTCGCATCGTCCTTGAAGTTGGCGTAGTTGAAATCCATGAAGCGGCCCACGTTCTCGATCATGCTCCCCATGTTGTGCACGTCAAGGAAGTCCTTAGAGTCCAGATGTTTAGGGATACGTCGAAAGTGTGGCAGTCGGGTGGTCCACTGCGTCATGCCATCGATGATCACCGAGGCATACTTATGCCAAGTTTTGTTCATGGCAATGCTCTTGGTCATATTCGCTTTACGACCATGTTTGTAGAACTTCTGGCGCTCCGCTCGTGCGATTGCATGATGTTTGTTGAGAGGCCCGTTGTATTGCGCTGTGCATGATACACAAATTCGGGTCAGTGAACAAATTACATAAGCATATAAACACATCACAAAGCTATTCATGAATATTCACCTTTTTGAGATTTGGTTAAGCCTTCCTTCAATAACTTGAAGGACGCGCAAACATCATCGCAGTGAGAAAATCGGTTCACCGATGGAATCTTGAGCCACTTGCTGCAATCTTCTTCAAATATTTTGTACCAGTAACTGAGAGAGAGCTTCTTGCTCTCCTCATCCTCACGCAAGCCCTCGATGTACTCGTCCCACAGCTCTTCGATGGTCAATCCATCCGAAAGGTGCTTCTCGGGTTTGTCAGGTTGGGGTTGTCCGTATTCGTCCGCGTATTTCTCGAGCCATGCGACGACCGACTCGCGTTTCAGGGAAATCTTGCGGTTGTCCTCCTCGTACGTCAATCCATGAACAAACGTGTGTCGGCCCTCGAGCACGCGTGTCCGACAGTCGTGAAGATACCCGTAGCTGATGCCGTAAGCCATATAGTAGAACTTAAAGCACACCTGTTACAAAAAAAAAAAACCGTCACTCAAAAATTATTAACACATTATCTAGAAAATGCATAAGGGTTTTGGTAGGTCATGCCAATTTAAGACGCTTGGGAGACACCCCCAACACTGCACGTCTGCAGGCGGGACGGCCGTCGCATGCTCGTCAGCACTCTCCAAACCACGCCTTAAATCTGCGCAACCTAGACCCTCAGTGGGAATCGAACCCACGAGTGCGAGGTTCATAGCCTAGCGCCGTACCAACTCGACCAACGCGTCGCGAATGTACTTTATGAAATTTATTTAGAAATTTATGATACAATATTCCACATTCCTGTGATGACATTACACAATCTATCACAAGGTCCAAGAAAAATTTCGCTTTGGCCAGCGGCCGTTCATTAGCTAAAGAACGGTTCCCGCAGCCAAAGTGTCTCTGTGTGAGTCGCGCTTTGGCCAGAGGCCGTTCATTAGCTAAAGAACGGTTCCCGCAGCCAAAGTGTCTAATTGTGAGTCGCGCTTTGGCCAGAGGCCGTTCATTAGCTAATGACCGGTTCCCGCAGCCAAAGTGTCTAATTGTGAGTCGCGCTTTGGCCAGAGGCCGTTCATTAGCTAATGAACGGTTCCCGCAGCCAAAGTGTCTAATTGTGAGTCGCGCTTTGGCCAGAGGCCGTTCATTAGCCAATGAACGGTTCCCGCAGCCAAAGTGTCTAATTGTGAGTCGCGCTTTGGCCAGAGGCCGTTCATTAGCTAATGAACGGTTCCCGCAGCCAAAGTGTCTAATTGTGAGTCGCGCTTTGGCCAGAGGCCGTTCATTAGCTAATGAACGGTTCCCGTAGCCAAAGTGTCTAATTGTGGGTCGCGCTTTGGC
>LGRX02033261.1:0-54785 GCA_001247695.2 Cymbomonas tetramitiformis
GAGGCAGTGCACTGCAGGCGCCAAAAGGAGGCAGTGCACTGCAGGCGCCAAAAGGAGGCAGTGCACTGCAGGCACCAGAAGGAGGCAGTGCACTGCAGGCACCAGAAGGAGGCAGTGCACTGCAGGCACCAGAAGGAGGCAGTGCACTGCAGGCACCAGAAGGAGGCAGTGCACTGCAGGCACCAAAAGGAGGCAGTGCACTGCAGGCACCAGAAGGAGGCAGTGCACTGCAGGCACCAAAAGGAGGCAGCACAATGCAGGCACCAGAAGGAGGCAGTGCACTGCAGGCACCAGAAGGAGGCAGTGCACTGCAGGCACCAAAAGGAGGCAGTGCACTGCAGGCACCAAAAGGAGGCAGTGCACTGCAGGCACCAAAAGGAGGCAGTGCACTGCAGGCACCAAAAGGAGGCAGTGCACTGCAGGCACCAAAAGGAGGCAGTGCACTGCAGGCACCAAAAGGAGGCAGTGCACTGCAGGCACCAGAAGGAGGCAGTGCACTGCAGGCACCAGAAGGAGGCAGTGCACTGCAGGCACCAGAAGGAGGCAGTGCACTGCAGGCACCAGAAGGAGGCAGTGCACTGCAGGCACCAGAAGGAGGCTGCGTACTGCAGGCACCAGAAGGAGGCAGCGCACTGCAGGCACCAAAAGGAGGCAGTGCACTGCAGGCACCAAAAGGAGGCAGCGCACTGCATGCGCCAAAAGGAGGCAGCGCACTGCAGGCACCAAAAGGAGGCAGTGCACTGCAGGCACCAAAAGGAGGCAGTGCACTGCAGGCACCAGAAGGAGGCAGTGCACTGCAGGCACCAGAAGGAGGCTGTGCACTGCAGGCACCAGAAGGAGGCAGTGCACTGCAGGCACCAAAAGGAGGCAGTGCACTGCAGGCACCAAAAGGAGGCAGTGCACTGCAGGCACCAGAAGGAGGCAGTGCACTGCAGGCGCCAAAAGGAGGCAGTGCACTGCAGGCACCAGAAGGAGGCAGTGCACTGCAGGCACCAGAAGGAGGCAGTGCACTGCAGGCGCCAAAAGAGGCAGTGCACTGCAGGCGCCAAAAGGAGGCAGTGCACTGCAGGCGCCAAAAGGAGGCAGTGCACTGCAGGCACCAGAAGGAGGCAGTGCACTGCAGGCACCAGAAGGAGGCAGTGCACTGCAGGCACCAAAAGGAGGCAGTGCACTGCAGGCACCAGAAGGAGGCAGTGCACTGCAGGCACCAAAAGGAGGCAGTGCACTGCAGGCACCAAAAGGAGGCAGTGCACTGCAGGCACCAAAAGGAGGCAGTGCACTGCAGGCACCAAAAGGACGCAGTGCACTGCAGGCGCCAAAAGGACGCAGCGCACTGCAGGCGCCAAAAGGACGCAGTGCACTGCAGGCACCAAAAGGAGGCAGTGCACTGCAGGCACCAAAAGGAGGCAGTGCACTGCAGGCACCAAAAGGAGGCAGTGCACTGCAGGCACCAAAAGGAGGCAGTGCACTGCAGGCACCAAAAGGAGGCAGTGCACTGCAGGCACCAAAAGGAGGCAGTGCACTGCAGGCACCAGAAGGAGGCAGTGCACTGCAGGCACCAGAAGGAGGCTGCGTACTGCAGGCACCAGAAGGAGGCAGCGCACTGCAGGCACCAAAAGGAGGCAGTGCACTGCAGGCACCAAAAGGAGGCAGCGCACTGCATGCGCCAAAAGGAGGCAGCGCACTGCAGGCACCAAAAGGAGGCAGTGCACTGCAGGCACCAAAAGGAGGCAGTGCACTGCAGGCACCAGAAGGAGGCAGTGCACTGCAGGCACCAAAAGGAGGCAGTGCACTGCAGGCACCAAAAGGAGGCAGTGCACTGCAGGCACCAAAAGGAGGCAGTGCACTGCAGGCACCAAAAGGAGGCAGTGCACTGCAGGCACCAGAAGGAGGCAGTGCACTGCAGGCACCAGAAGGAGGCAGTGCACTGCAGGCACCAGAAGGAGGCAGTGCACTGCAGGCACCAGAAGGAGGCAGTGCACTGCAGGCACCAAAAGGAGGCAGTGCACTGCAGGCACCAAAGGAGGCAGTGCACTGCAGGCGCCAAAAGAGGCAGTGCACTGCAGGCACCAGAAGGAGGCAGTGCACTGCAGGCACCAAAAGGAGGCAGTGCACTGCAGGCACCAAAAGGAGGCAGTGCACTGCAGGCACCAAAAGCAGGCAGTGCACTGCAGGCACCAAAAGGAGGCAGTGCACTGCAGGCACCAGAAGGAGGCAGTGCACTGCAGGCACCAAAAGGACGCAGTGCACTGCAGGCACCAAAAGGAGGCAGTGCACTGCAAGCACCAAAAGGAGGCAGTGCACTGCAGGCACCAAAAGGAGGCAGTGCACTGCAGGCGCCAGAAGGAGACAGTGCACTGCAGGCACCAAAAGGAGGCAGTGCACTGCAGGCACCAGAAGGAGGCAGTGCACTGCAGGCACCAAAAGGAGGCAGTGCACTGCAGGCACCAAAAGGAGGCAGTGCACTGCAGGCACCAGAAGGAGGCAGTGCACTGCAGGCACCAAAAGGAGGCAGTGCACTTCAGGCACCAAAAGGAGGCAGTGCACTGCAGGCACCAGAAGGAGGCAGTGCACTGCAGGCACCAAAAGGAGGCAGTGCACTGCAGGCGCCAGAAGGAGGCAGTGCACTGCAGGCACCAGAAGGAGGCAGTGCACTGCAGGCACCAGAAGGAGGCAGTGCACTGCAGGCACCAAAAGGAGGCAGTGCACTGCAGGCACCAGAAGGAGGCAGTGCACTGCAGGCGCCAAAAGGAGGCAGTGCACTGCAGGCGCCAAAAGGAGGCAGTGCACTGCAGGCGCCAAAAGGAGGCAGTGCACTGCAGGCACCAAAAGGAGGCAGTGCACTGCAGGCACCAGAACGAGGCAGTGCACTGCAGGCACCAAAAGGAGGCAGTGCACTGCAGGCACCTGAAGGAGGCAGTGCACTGCAGGCACCAAAAGGAGGCAGTGCACTGCAGGCGCCAAAAGGAGGCAGCGCACTGCAGGCGCCAAAAGGACGCAGTGCACTGCAGGCGCCAAAAGGACGCAGTGCACTGCAGGCACCAAAAGGAGGCAGTGCACTGCAGGCACCAAAAGGAGGCAGTGCACTGCAGGCACCAAAAGGAGGCAGTGCACTGCAGGCACCAAAAGGAGGCAGTGCACTGCAGGCACCAAAAGGAGGCAGTGCACTGCAGGCACCAAAAGGAGGCAGTGCACTGCAGGCACCAGAAGGAGGCAGTGCACTGCAGGCACCAGAAGGAGGCAGTGCACTGCAGGCACCAGAAGGAGGCAGTGCACTGCAGGCACCAGAAGGAGGCAGTGCACTGCAGGCACCAAAGAGGCAGTGCACTGCAGGCGCCAAAAGGAGGCAGTGCACTGCAGGCGCCAAAAGGAGGCAGTGCACTGCAGGCACCAGAAGGAGGCAGTGCACTGCAGGCACCAGAAGGAGGCAGTGCACTGCAGGCACCAGAAGGAGGCAGTGCACTGCAGGCACCAAAAGGAGGCAGTGCACTGCAGGCACCAGAAGGAGGCAGTGCACTGCCAAAAGGAGGCAGTGCACTGCAGGCGCCAAAAGGAGGCAGTGCACTGCAGGCACCAAAAGGAGGCAGTGCACTGCAGGCGCCAAAAGGAGGCAGTGCACTGCAGGCACCAAAAGGAGGCAGTGCACTGCAGGCACCAAAAGGAGGCAGTGCACTGCAGGCACCAAAAGGAGGCAGTGCACTGCAGGCACCAGAAGGAGGCAGTGCACTGCAGGCACCAAAAGGACGCAGTGCACTGCAGGCACCAAAAGGAGGCAGTGCACTGCAAGCACCAAAAGGAGGCAGTGCACTGCAGGCACCAAAAGGAGGCAGTGCACTGCAGGCACCAAAAGGAGGCAGTGCACTGCAGGCACCAAAAGGAGGCAGTGCATTTCAGACGCCAAAAGGAGGCAGTGCACTGCAGGCACCAAAAGGAGGCAGTGCACTGCAGGCGCCAAAAGGAGGCAGTGCACTGCAGGCACCAAAAGGAGGCAGTGCACTGCAGGCACCAAAAGGAGGCAGTGCACTGCAGGCACCAAAAGGAGGCAGTGCACTGCAGGCACCAAAAGGAGGCAGTGCACTGCAGGCACCAGAAGGAGGCAGTGCACTGCAGGCACCAGAAGGAGGCAGTGCACTGCAGGCACCAGAAGGAGGCAGTGCACTGCAGGCACCAAAAGGAGGCAGTGCACTGCAGGCGCCAGAAGGAGGCAGCGCACTGCAGGCACCAAAAGGAGGCAGCGCACTGCAGGCACCAAAAGGAGGCAGTGCACTGCAGGCACCAGAAGGAGGCAGTGCACTGCAGGCACCAAAAGGAGGCAGTGCACTGCAGGCACCAAAAGGAGGCAGTGCACTGCAGGCACCAGAAGGAGGCAGTGCACTGCAGGCACCAGAAGGAGGCAGTGCACTGCAGGCACCAAAAGGAGGCAGTGCACTGCAGGCACCAAAAGGAGGCAGTGCACTGCAGGCGCCAGAAGGAGGCAGCGCACTGCAGGCACCAAAAGGAGGCAGTGCACTGCAGGCACCAAAAGGAGGCAGTGCACTGCAGGCACCAGAAGGAGGCAGTGCACTGCAGGCACCAGAAGGAGGCAGTGCACTGCAGGCACCAGAAGGAGGCAGTGCACTGCAGGCACCAGAAGGAGGCAGTGCACTGCAGGCACCAGAAGGAGGCAGTGCACTGCAGGCACCAAAAGGAGGCAGTGCACTGCAGGCACCAGAAGGAGGCAGTGCACTGCAGGCACCAAAAGGAGGCAGCACAATGCAGGCACCAAAAGGAGGCAGTGCACTGCAGGCGCCAAAAGGACGCAGTGCACTGCAGGCGCCAAAAGGACGCAGTGCACTGCAGGCACCAGAAGGAGGCAGTGCACTGCAGGCACCAAAAGGAGGCAGTGCACTGCAGGCACCAGAAGGAGGCAGTGCACTGCAGGCGCCAAAAGAGGCAGTGCACTGCAGACACCAGAAGGAGGCAGTGCACTGCAGGCGCCAAAAGGAGGCAGTGCACTGCAGGCGCCAAAAGGAGGCAGTGCACTGCAGGCACCAGAAGGAGGCAGTGCACTGCAGGCACCAAAAGGAGGCAGTGCACTGCAGGCACCAAAAGGAGGCAGTGCACTGCAGGCACCAAAAGGAGGCAGTGCACTGCAGGCACCAAAAGGACGCAGTGCACTGCAGGCGCCAAAAGGAGGCAGCGCACTGCAGGCGCCAAAAGGACGCAGTGCACTGCAGGCACCAAAAGGAGGCAGTGCACTGCAGGCACCAAAAGGAGGCAGTGCACTGCAGGCACCAAAAGGAGGCAGTGCACTGCAGGCACCAAAAGGAGGCAGTGCACTGCAGGCACCAAAAGGAGGCAGTGCACTGCAGGCACCAAAAGGAGGCAGTGCACTGCAGGCACCAAAAGGAGGCAGTGCACTGCAGGCACCAGAAGGAGGCAGTGCACTGCAGGCGCCAAAAGAGGCAGTGCACTGCAGGCGCCAAAAGGAGGCAGTGCACTGCAGGCGCCAAAAGGAGGCAGTGCACTGCAGGCACCAGAAGGAGGCAGTGCACTGCAGGCGCCAAAAGGAGGCAGTGCACTGCAGGCACCAGAAGGAGGCAGTGCATTTCAGACGCCAAAAGGAGGCAGTGCACTGCAGGCACCAAAAGGAGGCAGTGCACTGCAGGCGCCAAAAGGAGGCAGTGCACTGCAGGCACCAGAAGGAGGCAGTGCACTGCAGGCACCAGAAGGAGGCAGTGCACTGCAGGCACCAGAAGGAGGCAGTGCACTGCAGGCACCAAAAGGAGGCAGTGCACTGCAGGCACCAAAAGGAGGCAGTGCACTGCAGGCACCAAAAGGACGCAGTGCACTGCAGGCGCCAAAAGGAGGCAGCGCACTGCAGGCGCCAAAAGGACGCAGTGCACTGCAGGCACCAAAAGGAGGCAGTGCACTGCAGGCACCAAAAGGAGGCAGTGCACTGCAGGCACCAAAAGGAGGCAGTGCACTGCAGGCACCAAAAGGAGGCAGTGCACTGCAGGCACCAGAAGGAGGCAGTGCACTGCAGGCACCAGAAGGAGGCAGTGCACTGCAGGCACCAGAAGGAGGCAGTGCACTGCAGGCACCAGAAGGAGGCAGTGCACTGCAGGCACCAGAAGGAGGCAGTGCACTGCAGGCACCAAAAGGAGGCAGTGCACTGCAGGCACCAGAAGGAGGCAGTGCACTGCAGGCACCAAAAGGAGGCAGCACAATGCAGGCACCAGAAGGAGGCAGTGCACTGCAGGCACCAGAAGGAGGCAGTGCACTGCAGGCACCAGAAGGAGGCAGTGCACTGCAGGCACCAGAAGGAGGCAGTGCACTGCAGGCACCTGAAGGAGGCAGTGCACTGCAGGCACCAGAAGGAGGCAGTGCACTGCAGGCACCAGAAGGAGGCAGTGCACTGCAGGCACCAAAAGGAGGCAGTGCACTGCAGGCACCAGAAGGAGGCAGTGCACTGCAGGCACCAGAACGAGGCAGTGCACTGCAGGCACCTGAAGGAGGCAGTGCACTGCAGGCACCAGAACGAGGCAGTGCACTGCAGGCACCAAAAGGAGGCAGTGCACTGCAGGCACCAAAAGGAGGCAGTGCACAGCAGGCACCAGAAGGAGGCAGTGCACTGCAGGCACCAAAAGGAGGCAGTGCACTGCAGGCACCAAAAGGAGGCAGTGCACTGCAGGCACCAGAAGGAGGCAGTGCACTGCAGGCACCAAAAGGAGGCAGTGCACTGCAGGCACCAGAAGGAGGCAGTGCACTGCAGGCACCAAAAGGAGGCAGCACACTGCAGGCACCAGAAGGAGGCAGTGCACTGCAGGCGCCAGAAGGAGGCAGTGCACTGCAGGCACCAAAAGGAGGCAGTGCACTGCAGGCACCAAAAGGAGGCAGTGCACTGCAGGCACCAAAAGGAGGCAGTGCACTGCAGGCACCAAAAGGAGGCAGTGCATTTCAGACGCCAAAAGGAGGCAGTGCACTGCAGGCACCAAAAGGAGGCAGTGCACTGCAGGCGCCAAAAGGAGGCAGTGCACTTCAGGCACCAAAAGGAGGCAGTGCACTGCAGGCACCAGAAGGAGGCAGTGCACTGCAGGCACCAAAAGGAGGCAGCACAATGCAGGCACCAAAAGGAGGCAGTGCACTGCAGGCACCAGAAGGAGGCAGTGCACTGCAGGCACCAAAAGGAGGCAGTGCACTGCAGGCACCAAAAGGAGGCAGTGCACTGCAGGCACCAAAAGGAGGCAGTGCACTGCAGGCACCAAAAGGAGGCAGTGCACTGCAGGCACCAAAAGGAGGCAGTGCACTGCAGGCACCAAAAGGAGGCAGTGCACTGCAGGCACCAGAAGGAGGCAGTGCACTGCAGGCACCAAAAGGAGGCAGCACACTGCAGGCACCAAAAGGAGGCAGTGCACTGCAGGCGCCAAAAGGAGGCAGTGCACTGCAGGCACCAAAAGGAGGCAGTGCACTGCAGGCACCAAAAGGAGGCAGTGCACTGCAGGCACCAAAAGGAGGCAGTGCACTGCAGGCACCAAAAGGAGGCAGTGCACTGCAGGCACCAAAAGGAGGCAGTGCACTGCAGGCACCAAAAGGAGGCAGCGCACTGCAGGCACCAAAAGGAGGCAGTGCACTGCAGGCACCAAAAGGAGGCAGTGCACTGCAGGCGCCAAAAGGAGGCAGTGCACTGCAGGCACCAGAAGGAGGCAGTGCACTGCAGGCAGCACTGCAGGCACCAAAAGGAGGCAGTGCACTGCAGGCACCAAAAGGACGCAGTGCACTGCAGGCACCAGAAGGAGGCAGTGCACTGCAGGCACCAGAAGGAGGCAGGCGCCAGAAGGAGGCAGTGCACTGCAGGCGCCAGAAGGAGGCAGTGCACTGCAGGCACCAGAAGGAGGCAGTGCACTGCAGGCACCAAAAGGAGGCAGTGCACTGCAGGCGCCAGAAGGAGGCAGCGCACTGCAGGCACCAAAAGGAGGCAGCGCACTGCAGGCACCAAAAGGAGGCAGTGCACTGCAGGCACCAGAAGGAGGCAGTGCACTGCAGGCACCAAAAGGAGGCAGTGCACTGCAGGCACCAAAAGGAGGCAGTGCACTGCAGGCACCAGAAGGAGGCAGTGCACTGCAGGCACCAAAAGGAGGCAGTGCACTGCAGGCACCAAAAGGAGGCAGCACACTGCAGGCACCAAAAGGAGGCAGTGCACTGCAGGCGCCAAAAGGAGGCAGTGCACTGCAGGCACCAAAAGGAGGCAGCGCACTGCATGCACCAAAAGGAGGCAGTGCACTGCAGGCACCAAAAGGAGGCAGTGCACTGCAGGCACCAAAAGGAGGCAGTGCACTGCAGGCACCAAAAGGAGGCAGTGCACTGCAGGCACCAAAAGGAGGCAGTGCACTGCAGGCACCAAAAGGAGGCAGTGCACTGCAGGCACCAGAAGGAGGCAGTGCACTGCAGGCACCAGAAGGAGGCAGTGCACTGCAGGCACCTGAAGGAGGCAGTGCACTGCAGGCACCAAAAGGAGGCAGTGCACTGCAGGCACCAAAAGGAGGCAGTGCACTGCAGGCACCAAAAGGAGACAGTGCACTGCAGGCACCAGAAGGAGGCAGTGCACTGCAGGCACCAAAAGGAGGCAGTGCACTGCAGGCACCAAAAGGAGGCAGTGCACTGCAGGCACCAGAAGGAGGCTGCGCACTGCAGGCACCAGAAGGAGGCAGCGCACTGCAGGCACCAAAAGGAGGCAGTGCACTGCAGGCACCAAAAGGAGGCAGCGCACTGCATGCGCCAAAAGGAGGCAGCGCACTGCAGGCACCAAAAGGAGGCAGTGCACTGCAGGCACCAAAAGGAGGCAGTGCACTGCAGGCACCAGAAGGAGGCAGTGCACTGCAGGCGCACTGCGGTTGGGAGCTCTCTCTCTAAGATTCCAAGCATCATCTCCTTTCTCAGTACCATGAGAGGTGGCTATTTATGGGGCAAGAAAGCGGGGAAGGGGCTGGAAGAGCCGTCCCAAAGGCTATGGGCATCACGGCATGAATCTGCACTGCATAATGCCATGCGAGAGGCCGTGCTGGGGTCGGGGTGGCAGGATGCAGCAGCGACACGAGCAGGCACATTGCGATGCACCCATCCCGAGAGCGTTTGTCGCTAATTGTTGGTGGAGGGGGAGGGGGCAGGGCAAACGTTCGCATAAATGCCGAAAATTGTGCCCTGCAACACTGCGTTGAGTGCTTGTTAAGAGGGGGGAGGGGGGCGAGCCTGTATGCCGTGCTGATGGCGGAATGCTGTCGGCAGTAGTGAGTCCCAGGGGTTACACGCGGAGAGGGAGTCAAGAATTTCGAACCCGAGGGCACAGTTGATGAAGGCAGTCTTTGCAGGACAAGCTGTGCCACAGACGGCGACCTGGAATCGCATCTTCTCCAGCTTGTTGTGCAGCATCTGCGGCAGGCACACACGCGAGCAGGCGCTCACAAACCTCCATTTGGGCACCGCTTGTGTCACAGGGGCGCAGCAGCAGCGTGCAACTCGTTGAAGAGAGGGTGCGCGGCACGCTTCTCGGCGCTCTGGTGTCCTCGCATCGCCTGTGGTGGAGCAGCCCTGGGCTGGATGAACCTGCCGCGACGCACGCAAGGACGGAGTTGAGAGGGGCGTTGCTTAAGACTCGGGCAGAGCTCTCCCAGGAATGCCACAGCCTGGCCAACGCCACAGCCTGGCCAAATCTGTTCCTGCTGCCGGCCTCCTCACGCAGGGGAGCGTGGACACCATGAAGAGCCTCAGTGCTACACGGTGTAAGGGATACCCGACCGGCGGCTGCGAATGCGGCATCAAAGCGACGAACCCACCCGTGGCTGGGCGTGCTCCGTCGGGTTGACAGCCCCTCTCGCGGCTGGGCATTTAGCCGCGCGCGACGCGGAGCGCACGGAGGGCATCGGGAGCGCCACGCCGCGCGGAGCGCTCTGGGGATGTCGGAAGCGCAACCTGAAGGACCGTCTGCAGCTCCTTGACACCGTCGGCATCCAGCGACTTTAGCGAAAGCGCGTCGACGAGGGGAACTATTTTGTTGCTTACGGTGCCCACGAGCCGGCAACCTTCCAGCTGCAGGCAGCCCATGAACGTAATTAAGTCGACATCCGCGGTGTGCTTCTCCCTCACGGCGCGCCAGTGGTCCACGACGCTCGTCCAGATGCTCCCTCTCAGGAAGTCGATGAGCACGGAGAGATGGACTTTGTCGGACAGATGCATCTCTCGAATCTCGCCCACTAACTGGCGCACGCTGGCCTCCACGGCCTCCACAGCGGTCGCGCTGGCCTGCGCGCTCACTTGCGAGATGGCCTTCACCCAGAGCTGGTGTACGATGACTTGACAGGCGGCGGAATCGATTTTGAGAGCGGGCTCGGCGGCTTGGGCTTGCGGGCTGTGAGAGGGCCACCACTGAAGCAGGGGCGCGACGCGCTTGGTGGCGTGAATGATCTTACTGACGCTGCGTAAGATCGCCTGCAAGCCATGGGGCACATTCTCGGTGATGGTGAAAGAAGCTTTCACGTCCTTCATGGCGAGGTCGAGGGCCTCTGCCAGCTTACCAGCCTTATCTTGCACCATTGGTCCGGTGCACTCTGGGAGCGTACGGATTTGATTCAAAATCTCGGATGGGGCGAAACCGAGGATCTGGAGCTCTATTTGGGAGATTTCGATGAGGGCGGACAGGCGTTTGATCTCAAGGAGATTGTCCGTGAGAGCTTTGATTTTGGCAAGGAGTACCAGGTAGTGTCCTTCGCTGTGCAAGGAGTACGCCACCTTGTTATTAATGTCCTTCACAACGAGTTGCTTCATGCCGACTGCGTCCCGCAGCTTGCTGATGTTGTCAGTACCCTGGGGCAGGCAGCATGAGAGGTCCAAGCACTCATCGTAAGTCGTCTTGCAGAGCTCCCACGCCCTCATAGGAAACTCCGACATTTCCTTTGTGGCGCGGTGGGGTGGTCGAACTTCACAGGTGAGGCGAGCCTTTGAGCCTCTGCCGTTGGTCGACGGGATGAGGCATCGTGAGGGTTCGAAAGACGGGGTTTGTAGGACGAACGCCCTGGTACCCACAAAAACAAGGGAGAAAGCAACAATGTCTAAATGGTATTGTCGTATGAAGAAAGGCAGAACCCCGTCTGAAACAACTTGTTGCCTAGCGAAGCTAAACCAGCCATCTCGAGAGCGCAGTTATTTCGTGTTTTTATGTCAATATGTGGCGAGGACTTAGGAGTCTCGACATTAGATCTATTCTATTCCCCCTGGGGAATCCTCCGGAGGGTCTGCGCGGTCTTGAAAACTCCATGACTCAGGTCGCCAACCTAATTCCGGAGTATTGATGCTGGCGTAATCGCAACCACTGCGAAAGTGTAGACAATCGATGCTAAATTTTATGGAATGTGAAACGCAGTGACTAAGTACAATTCATATTCTTCACTCCTCTCTCGACTCAGCGATGTGAGAGCTCTAGCTGTTAAACTCTAAAGTGACGAGAACGAAGTGTGAAAGAAGTACAGTACGCGTCAAGGTCTCGACCAGTTCTCTAAACCGGTTCCTTAAACTCGTGACACGCCTCTGTCGAGCTCGTGTCGTCGACCAGTTCTCCTGGACTTGAATACCGAATCGTATTATAATATATAATTATATAAATTAAAATACAATTTTATATTAAAAATAAAAAAATCAATACATCAATATAAATACCACATTCTTGTGTAGAGAAGCCTAAGAAATAATTTTGTATATAAATAATATCCCATTTTTATATATTTTATCGGAATCGTACTATAGTAAAAGTGTATATAAAACCTCCAAGCGAGGTTTCCATAGTGTATATGATAATATATTATCGAGATGTCTACTGTGCAGTTATTATATATATTATTAATTATATATTATTAATGGTGTAACTCGTCGTGTATCACGGGAGGGGGGGCGCATCGACAAAGGGGACAAGACTAGGTCTCAATCCAGGGGGGAGGGGGGGGGGCAATTAACCCACCAAAGTCGTTACCGTAGAGGTCCGGGGCGTGACCCTTTAATGATCGGGATGGGTCCGGATCGTTACTAGCAATAACCTGTATTATTAGCGAGATAAATGTGTAACAAACGCCGGCTTCTCGTGGTACCGAAGCCGTGGTTGTCCAACTGGTGACAGGCGTGACACGAGTCATGACGAGTATGACAAACCTCGCGCGTTACAACTGCTTGAGGGTACCAGGCTTGGTTAAGAAGATATGGTCATTGTAGGATGACTATGAAGTGATAAGAAGATATGACAGCTACAATACTGTCACTGGCGTGTCAGTCAGAAGATGGGGAGTGGTAACATCATTAAAGCTACAATACTGTCACTGACGTGTCAGTCAGAAGATGGGGAGTGGTAACATCATTAAAGCTGGCATAGAATAGTGACATCCTATTGGTCTAGATGAAGATTTCAGGGCGGAAGCCTGTTACAAGTTTTTACAGATGTGACATTGACTTGAGAATAAGTAGGCTCTGACCGCAGGTCAGGACCGTAGCGGACTCATTATTGTTTTGCCTTCGCAAGTGCTAGGTGGCTGTTCGCGTGCCAAGTGATAGATTGCTAAGACAGCGCTCTGCTCACAGTTTTGTACAATAATTCGTACTTTTGGTGATTTTGTTAATCTTTTGATTAACTCCCATGTTGTCTCGTTTGTTTTGACCCGTCGTGGTGCGACAATACATATTCGTTATTTGATTCGTTGGATGCGTTTTTAGCTTTGACATCGAATGTTGCGCGGAGGAGGGTCACTTTCCATGCCCCAGCTCCGACCCGGTCATACAGATCGCTGTGGAGATGGTCGTGGAACCGATCGCGGCGGAGTGGCGCCGTGTGTACACGCTTGGAGATTGCGGGCGCCTCGCGGGCGCCGAGGTGATAGCGTGCGACGACGAGCGCCAGCTGCTGCGTCGATGGTCCTCCGACCTCGTCGCGGCCGATCCCGATCTGATCATCGGGTACAACGTGCAAAATTTTGACATAGATTACCTTATAAGGCGCGCCGAGGCGCTCGGCGTGATCGAGTTTCCCTATTTCGGGCGCGTTAGGCGTAAGAAGGCGGAGAGCAAAGAGATGACCTTTTCGTCCAAAGCGCAGGGCACGCGCAAAAACATGCGGGCCGTGATCGACGGGCGCGTCGTGCTGGACGTCATGCAATCCATACAGACCGATCACAAGCTGTCCAGCTACACGCTCAATTACGTGTCCGAAAGATTCCTCGGGGAGCGTAAAGAGGTGCGCGCCCGCGCTCGTATTTTCGTCCGTACGTTTCGGCCCGGCGTGACGTGGCGGGCGCGGTCGTGCGCGCAGGACGTGCATCACAGCATGATCGCCAAACTGCACCGCGGCGACCGCAACACGCGCCAGCGCCTCGCGGCCTACTGCCTCAAGGACGCGCAGCTGCCCGTGCGCCTGATGCGCAAGCTTATGCTCATTTACAATCTGACCGAGATGGCGCGGGTCACCGGCGTGCCGCTCAGCTACCTTTTGCACCGCGGCCAGAGCGTGAAAGTGTTTTCACAGCTGCTGCGTCGCGCCGGTCGCGAGGGGCTGCTGCTCCCGACGCACGCGCGCGACGAGGCCGTCGTCGGCGACGGGGGCGTCGCCTACGAGGGCGCCACGGTGCTGGACGCGAAAGCCGGGTATTACGAGGTACCGATCGCGACCCTGGATTTCGCCTCGCTGTACCCTTCCATCATGCGGGCGCACAACCTGTGTTACACGACGCTCGTGCCCGCGGATCGGCGAGCGGAGTACGCCGAGACGGAGCTCACCCTGACGCCGACGGGCGACTGCTTCGTCAAACCGGAAGTGCGTCGCGGGCTGCTTCCCGCGATCCTCGACGACTTGCTGAGCGCGCGCAAGCGCGCTCGCGCCCTGATCAAAACCACGGACGATCCGATGATGCGCGGAGTTCTGGAGGGCCGTCAGCTCGCGCTCAAGCTAAGCGCCAACTCGGTGTACGGGTTCACCGGCGCGACGGTCGGCAAGCTGCCGTGCCTGGCCATCTCGGCGAGCACCACCGCCTTCGGCAGGCGAATGATCGACGAGACGCGGAGCTTCGTGTTGCGCGAGTACACGGTGGCGAACGGTTACCCCCACGACGCGGACGTGGTGTACGGCGACACCGACTCCGTGATGGTCCGCTTCGGTTGCGCGGACGTGGCGGAGGCCATGCGCCTGGGCGCGCTCGCGGCGGACCGGGTCACGACGCTCTTTCCGGCCCCGGTGCAGCTCGAATTTGAGAAAGTGTACCACCCGTACCTCCTGATGGGCAAGAAGCGTTACGCCGGGTTGTTGTGGACTCGCGCGGACAGTCACGACAAGCTGGACACGAAAGGCATCGAGACAGTTCGCCGCGACAACTGCGCTTTCGCGCGCAACACCATCGCCGGGGTGCTCCGGAGGGTGCTGGTGCTTCGCGACGTGCCCGGGAGCGTGGAGTATGTGAAGGGGCGCATCGAGGAGTTGCTCACGGGACGTGTGGACATCTCCGAGCTGGTCATCACCAAGGGACTGACGCGCGAGGTGTCGGAGTACGCCGCTCGCGCCGCGCACGTGGAGCTGGCGGCCAAGCGTCGAAGGCGCCACGCGGCCACCGCGCCTCGCGTCGGCGATCGCGTGCCGTACGTGATATTGCGTGGGCACAAGACAAGCAAAACCTACGAGCTCGCGGAGGACCCGGTGCGCGTCGTGGAAAGGGGGCTGCCGATCGATCACCGGCACTACCTCGAACACCATCTGAAGCTGCCTCTGACCCGCATCTACGCCGCGATCCTGCCCAACGTGGAACGGGCGCTCTTCTCCGGTCCGCACACGATGGGCTCGGCGCCGCAGCGCCTGACGAGGTCCGTCGAACACGCCGCCGGCATATCGCGTTTCGCGCGGGTGGTGAAAGCCTGCGCGGGGTGCCGCACGACGCTGTCGGACGCGGACCGGGACGCGGGGCTGTGCGCGCACTGCCGCGTCGACGCGCAATCGCTCTACGTTCAGTCCATGCTGGAGATCGACGCGCTGGCCGTGGCGCACCACGCGCACACGGCGGAGTGTCAGCGGTGCCAGCGGTCCGTGCTGCACGAGGTGATCTGCGCGAACCGCGACTGCGCGTTGTTCTACAGGCGCATAAAAACGCAAAACGATCTGCGGGAGGCGCGGGCGCGGTTCGACGCGGTGGAATGGTGAATTTTGTGCCCACGCGCGCGCGGGTTTGTTAATAATATAACAGTCGCTACCAGATGGGATTTTTTGTTTTTAAAGAAATTACCATATGCATTATGAGCTAGAATATATATATATATATACGTCTATAAATAAAGTTTTTGAGGTTTGATTTCAATCCACTATCAAACAAAACATGCCCGTTAAGCATATAGGTAAACAAATCTTAATAGAAACTAAAAAAATAAAACAAGAAAACACGCCCATCCAAGCGTTTAAAATGTATATTCACTCATTGGCCCTACTTTAGGGTATTCGTATTCTAACCAGTCATGAGATCCGTCCACTGTTTTAACAGCTGTGTGAGCTCGGTTATGATATTTTCTGAGTTAACCGGAGGATTAATGCCTAAGTCATTTTCAACCTCAGCCAATTTTAGGGTAAGTTTGTCCATCCATCCAATAATGATATCAGTTGGGATCTTTTTATCGGTGGCATTTATTCTACCGTATTTATCGAGTGCAAACTCACGTAGTTTAAATGACTTTCCTTGTAGGCAAGCAGTCAAATCATCGAATGTGAATGTGTGATCACGTTCATGTTTGGGCATGTTCAACGTTAAATTATTATTTTTTTGTCTTTCTAACAATGCCAGTTGGTCGAGTTCGAACCTAAGTATGTTTTCTTCGGCTTGAATTTTCCGAAGCTCAAGCTTTTGCAATTCAATTTTTTTTTGAGTATTTGATATGCAGTGTTGGGTGATAAATTTGGTGATTCATCCGCTTTATCGGCCAAAGGTTCATCATGTCTTTGCGTTTCCGTTTGCTTACGCAACAACTTCTCCCGTTCTTCATGCTGGCGCGTTGCCTCTTGCTCACGCAACAACTTCTCCTGTTCTTCATGCTGGCGCGTTGCCTCTTGCTCACGCAACAACTTCTCCCGTTCTTCATGCTGGCGCGTTGCCTCTTGCTCACGCAACAACTTCTCCCGTTCTTCATGCTGGCGCGTTGCCTCTTGCTCATGTACGGTTTCTGTATACGCGTTCGCTGCCACCATTGCTTTGACTGTCCGGTAACATAGGTCGTAATATGTCTCGATATCGAATTCATCTTTATTTTCTGGCTGTAGGGCTATATTTGGTTTCACTTCCGACGCCTGTGGGGAAACAACCTTCGTAGTGGGTGTTACCGTTAAATCTATCAAACTTGCCACCGTCATTTCAGTGTCACCAGGATTATTCACAGTAATGTCGCTGTCTTCGAAGGTTAACGCTTTTAATCTCGTAATCTGATCCAAAAGAGTTTTGATTTTGTTTATAGGGGTTTGTTTTGAATTAACATTTGTGATAAATTTAGTATCGTCTATGCTTTCTAAAAACGCGGCATGATTATAGTCCTCATTTAGTACATTAGCTTTGTAAGAGGCCACGATATCCTCTTTATAATCTGGTTTAGACAAATTCAAAATTTTTCTTACAGCATCACGACAACTGTGTAATTTTGTTCGGCGTTCGTCATTAGTAGTTGGCGCTTTATTGCCCGCAGACGCCCTTGGGGGTGCTTCAATCTGTAAAGGGCTGTTAACTGCTTCAAACACAGTTTTTCTTGCCTCATACATATTATCGACAGTAGGCATATGCGCACACGGTTCCACTACGTGTACCGACATTATGCAAATTAAATGATACAAAACTCGCGCACTGTGAACGATAAATTATACAAATAACACTCCACATGCCGGTATTTATACTATGCGCGCTACTCGGTGGCACACAAAAACGCGCGCATGATGTCATCGGTTGTAGCCGCCGTGGATACGGTCTTAAATTTACGCGGGCATCATCGCGATTAACGCACGTGCGATCTGTGATCGAGTACGACGCGTGTGCTAGGCGCGCCACACGCGCACACCGGGATGCCAAAAGTGCTGGTCGCGCATGTTACACTAAGTAATTTCGCAAAATCAAGGACGGCTGCAGTCGCGGAGCATTCTTGTCAAGGTTCGCGCGATAACCAACCGCACACCGCCGAATAGGCGCATAAGAACACTACACGGTTTACGCGAGGAACGGTTGCGATGAGGATGGTTGCGTAACAACGACGATTATGCGCGATGTAAAAAAAAATACAAAATAATTTTACGTCGATCGTAAAAAAACATACTTGTTTACTATGTAAAACATTTAGCCCAGCGGAGTTGCAGCTCATTCGCTTCCGGATACTCATTTTTTTTGGGGGCAAGACGGGGGTACCACGTACCCTTTGCTTTTATGATACTATATTCTAATGTTGGTGTGTTTTTTTCGCTGGTAATTTGGATGATCCCGAATGCGAATTCCAAAAACAAATCAATATCAAAATCTTCAGACAGTGTATCCGACCCAGTATGCCTCACGCTACACGCTTTTAACGCCGCGTTCACACAAATTTTTAGGTCGGATAGATCGGCGTCTTTTCCGGCGAAAGGTTTTTTTCGGTTCTTTGGTTCATTTGAGTTTGACGATGGTCCGCGTTTGACCATCTGTAATGTAAGATTGGACATGGCGTCCACCATTTTCAGTTTATCCATGATTGACAAAGTTGCACACACAAGTGTGCTAATATAACGTTGTGATATTTATATTGCCGCGCATGTCTGGTTGACACGTCCGTCAGATAGAAATGTTATGACACGCGTGTTTGCGACGTGTAAATAATCAATCATTTCGTTGCAACCACAATATGCTCACACCCGCCAAAATAAAAATGGAAATAGCACTAGAAATAAAGAAAACACCCCCCGTTGGGCATCTTAGAATTTTCTGACCCCGCTCTTACTCCTAATTGATTATCATAAGTTCGCCGCCATTTAGTAAGGTTTGCAATTCTGCACCATCGCATACAGTTGCAAAGAATTTTATCGTATCGCAACATAACTCGTAGTACCTTGATACGTCGTCAAAGTCTTTCGATGACGCTGACAGTACATCAGTCATTACCTTATCGGGATCCGAGTCGGTTTTCGATTGTGGTAGAATAGCGTCGCCATTCTGCAGTATGTCGCGCGCTCCCCGCCCGGTACTCGTCAGTACGACCGCGCGCGATCAGACCTTCCCCCTATTTTTTTGTTCGCCGCTACGCGACCTGCTCGCATCACGAAATACAGGCACGCGTATAAAAGAACAAAGCGCGGTTAGTGCATTCATCTAGCTCTGGCGTACGCGCGACGTCACCGTAATTCGCGGTCGCACCTTTTGCAAGTCTTCGTCGTCACCAACAGTCTCGACCTCGCGAGCAGCGCTTGCCTCTGATGGCCCTGCACCTGCAGGGATAGCGTTTACTTCGGTGGCCAAAGCATCAGTGGTTCGGCGGTTCGATACCGCAGTGCCAGATCGCGCCTGTGTTTGGTAATCTTCAAAGGCCTTATTGATAAGCATTAAGTGCTTCGAATGAGCAGATTTGACCTCGAGCTGATGGTCGGGATTTTCATCATTCCACCGTGTAAAAAATTCTGGGTCTGGTTGTTTATCCGTTATAAACTTTGTCCAATTATTGAAAAATTTAGCCCCCACCGCGGTTTTTGATTCGAATGCAGAATTTAGTAATCTTTTTAAATTTGCACGCGGTCCGTCCCAGGCCGATTTCGGTCTTTTGGTTCTGGCGATGTGTGCAGCATCGTCAGTCGACGGTTGCGCGTCTTTATTTTCGATCGGTATCAGCCCAACTCGTTTTCTTCCATCTTGTGTCATTGTGGTGTTTTTTGCTTGTTCTGCAATCTGTTTATGAAACCGCACTCCTGCTGCTGCGTTTTTTACCTGTGCAGCTTTAACGATCCGACTATGCATAGCAACGAGCTTCGCTATTTTTTGGTAGGCTATTTAATTTAGAATATTTTTTCATAAGTTTAGAATACCCCATTTTATCGTTAATTTAGAATAAGTTTTCTTTATGTCATCCGGCTATGACCGGTGCATGCATCCATGACGTTGTACCTGTACCTGTTGAGCTATCCCCATGCCATGCGAAATATTACACTGAAGAGTTGTCTTGCCGTGATGTCCATATGTCCGAATGGAACCAAAAACCGTTCGATTAAAATCGAACGGTTTTTGGTTCCATTCGGAAAGATTCACGGCCGTGAATCTAAAAGTCACGGCCGTGATTAACGACTCTTTACGCATAATGACTTTTATTATTTGCCATCTTTGCCACAATAGACACTCACGGCGTGTTCTGCTTGACAAAAAGTAAGTAACTTGAAGCCTTGAGCTTCAACTTACTGAAAGATATGTATCTTGGCAGTATGTGTGCCAAGTTTCGTGCTCTAGGACGCACGGGAAGCCCTCGGCTGTTTGGCATCTTTGGGTTTGGGTGTCACGTTCGAACCCAAACCCAAAACATCTGCCTTAGAAATAGATTGCGCGTTTCGCGCAAAAGTAACTTGAAGCCTTGAGCTTCAAGTAACTCAAATATACGTATCTTGGCAGTATTCGTGCCAAGTTTCGTGCTCTAGGACGCACGGGAAGCCCTCGGCTGTTTGGCATCTTTGGGTTTGGGTGTCACGTTCGAACCCAAACCCAAAACATCTGCCTTAGAAATAGATTGCGCGTTTCGCGCACAAGTAACTTGAAGCCTTGAGCTTCTGGTAACTTAAATATGTGTACCATGGTAGTATTCGCGCCAAGTTTCGTGCGTTAGGACGCACGGGAAGCCCTCGGCTGTTTGGCATCTTTGGGTTTGGGTGTCACGTTCGAACCCAAACCCAAAACATCTGCCTTAGAAATAAATTGCGCGTTTCGCGCACAAGTAACTTGAAGCCTTGAGCTTCTGGTAACTTAAATATATGTACCATGGTAGTATTCGTGCCAAGTTTCGTGCGTTAGGACGCACGGGAAGCCCTCGGCTGTTTGGCATCTTTGGGTTTGGGTGTCACCTTCGAACCCAAACCCAAAGGCAAAGGCATAGGACAGTTTCGTAGATTCTGTCCCGATGCCTTTGCAACCTCGCTTGCTAACTCATATTACAATGAATATTCAACATTCAAGCGTTGGATACCCCACGCCAACGGGAAGCGCTCGGCTGATTTGTTATTTGGGTATGCGCACCCAAATGACAAAAAACGCATCTTTGAAACTCGTTAGTTTCAAAGATGCGTGGCCGATGCCTTCGTGCTTATGTGTGTTAATCCATATGAAATATTCCATGGAATAAATGTGAATATCCCGCACAAACGGGAAGCGCTCGGCCGTTTTGTAAAATTAGGGTGCACCCAAAATACAAAACGCATCTTTGAAACTCGGAAGTTTCAAAGATGCTTGCCGGTCGCGTGCAGCGGTAAAAGGCAAGTCAAAGGGTTTAGAATCTAGAAGAAGTACAGGGGCCTTTTTTTCAAGCAGGACACGCCGTGAGTGTCTATTACAACGGCGCCCACCATTATCACAAGCGAGACAAACCTTCTTAAAGCTTTTTGGAGGCTTCCTCATGATGGCACCAGCGGGAACGAGAGCGTTTGACCTGTGTGCACATTATTTGAACACGAGTCGTGAAAAGGACCACCGGTCATAGCCGGATGACATCAAGAAAACTTATTCTAAATTAACGATGAAACGGGTTATTCTAAGATTAAGAAAACTTATTCTATATTAATTATTTTTCCCTATTTTTTCGGGACTTAACCCTGATATGATATCCTTAAACACAACTGAAGTTGTAAACGTCGATTCTTTTATTGCGGATGGAAGTGGTACGTGTTTTTTTTTGTTGGCACAAATAACAGCTAGTTCGCGTGTTAACTCAGCAAGTGCCGTTTTTATTTTTTTTTCGAGCACAGGTGGCTTATTTGGTTTTTTTACTAAGTGTAAATTCGGTGTTTCCGGTTTTGCAATTCCGTTATTCATCGTCAACGCCGCTTGAATTGAATCGGATGGTACATCGTACATCAAAGCGACAAAGTGGGGATAGTTTTGTGGCGTGAGTAAGTTTAAGTATCCTGCTATACGTTCGTAATCAAGCTTAATCAAGCGATCCTCATCTCTTGCTGTTTCACAAATCTTGTCAATAAGACTCATAAAAATTTCGTTCACAGCCTCACACTCAACAATATGATTCATCGTAACCAAGTCAACTAGCTTAATTTGTTTTTGTATAAATTCTGGTAGGTAGGCAGAAAAATAATCTTTAAATGTCTTACGATCGTCCAAACGTGTATCGGTATACACTTCTTTCGGCAGGTCCATTGTGCGGATTTGTGATTTATACACCTTAACCATTACATCGTAGACGTTGACCGATGATACCCAGATATTGCGAGTGTCGTTGTACGCGTGGTCTATCAGTGCGCGTAAATATTTGTACTGTGTTTGGATAGTTGCACTTTTTTTCAAAATCGACGTAAAATCCGATGTTTTGTCAAAGTCGTCACGCCAAAACGTCGCATCGTACCCCAGAACACGAATCGAAGATGATGCTGTTACGTACGGTATAAAATTTAGGTGAGGTGTATCAACAACAGTTTCTGAACTGATCGCAGTAGCGAGAATAGACGTGGCTTGTTCGTCAAAATCAAATTTCAGAATCTGTTTGTTTAATTCTGGCATTTGCAATTTGTAAAGGTCGTATATTTTTTCGTTGCCGACGATTTTGTCAATCTGCGCCAAATCGCACGTTAGTTGCCATTTGTCGCGTTCAGAATCAAGCTTCATAAACTCGTCGTGTAGTTTTTGTGTGGTGACACGGTCTCTCGCACAGAGAGTGATAGTTTCATGTTCGACATCCTCGTAACCTTCCTCCGGAGTATCTCCGTCGGCGTACTGTATTGGATACAGCGAAAATATGTTGTAACCCTTTTCTCGCATATGCTCCACTACCTCTACACCGTTTTCTACGTTGTAGACTGCGTTAGGCGTAGCTTTCGAATTGTCAAATAGTATCAGCTGCTGCAATGGTACATGAGTGACAAACGCGTCCACACTTTTGTTCTTAAAATACATTTGAAGAATATCTGCATATCCGCACAACGCCTTTAAAAGTTCTTTGTGATTATTAGCATAACGGAGCACACTAAAATAGGTGTCGTACATGTAACAGACTTTTACGGGATCAACAGCGTTCAAATCAAGAAGGGGACCAATTTTCCATACAGAATCAACTTTTGCGTAGTCCAGTTTCACGTACGATGGTGTTTGGGAGACATCGTAAAACAAGTCTGTTTCGGGTTTCTGCTCTTCCTGCAGCCTATACGATTTAAAACGTTCTCTGCAATATTTGCGGTAGGTATCGTTAAGCTCAACGCCGTGCAACTCCGTTATCTTAGTTCCTAACTTTTCAGCGTATTCGCGTACGTTAGACAAAAATTCGCCTTCCCCGTGACCGATGTCGAATAGCGCAAAAGTTTTGTCGTCACCAAAAATACGTTTTAGCATCACCAATAACATTTTGACCTGCAATTGGCCATACGTTCCCAACTTATCTTTTGTGAGTTCGGACGTGGAGAGCACAAATTCTGGATCTGGGGTTTCGTCATGTTTAGTGTCGATGAGACAGTCCCATTCCTCTTCGGTTTTAATCCATGGCAACAGAGAAAGATAATTCCTAACAGATATGCGCAATTCTGAACGCGATTCTCGATCCAAAAGTGCATCTACGTCGACGAACGCGGGTTTATATTGGGTGTAATACAATAAGCTGCTAGGTGGAACCATGTGATAGGCGTGCCATTTTATCACGGTCATGATCGCTCCCGGATGCGCGATGGTATCATCGTTGATTAGCGCGGAAAGCGTGAAATCATTCTTGTGGTTTTCCATAATAGTCATTAATTTGGCACGCTCAATCATTTTAGGTGAACTAGCTGCAAGTTCATCGCAAATATCTGGTGGTAGTTTGAACGACAGCGCTTGATTTACATCGTTGTGATACACTTCGTGCGGTTTTGAATTACTTTTATTAAGTAACAGCTCTTCCTCATCTATAAACCTGTACATCACATCGTACGCTTGGCTCTGGTAACGGAGAAATTCTGTGAGATTTGTATTCCCTTGCCCCGTTTTATCCTTCTTGTATTTATCGTAAATCTTTTTTTGTGCGACGGCGCTAGTATCTACGGGCTCGTCATCGAAAATAGTCAAATAATATTCATACGCTTTACGCGCATCAGTAATATGCGAGTCAAGCTTAGCAAATCCGCTCATTTCGTATATGTTTGATATCTCTTTTTTAGCACTTTGTATAGACTCAATGTACATCACCTTGCCTTTCCAATATTCGTGACACGTGTAACTATCATTTAGCCGTGATACCCATGTGTCGTGTTCATCAAACACCGCAGAGACCTCAGAGCCCTCATAGTTTACGAGCAATACGTTTTTACTAATGGCGCACGTTTCGACACCCACTATCTCGTGGGGTAAGCTGTTTTCGTTCGATGACTCCACCTCGTCCTCGTCGTCGGATGAGTTTCCGCTTTCGTAAGCTTGATCATCCGTATCTTCCATATCGGTGTCCTCGTCCTCGTCCTCGTCAGCACCTAAGTGTTTTTGGATGTCTTGCGCGGTGAGTTCGCTGCGCGTCTCGTCACGTCGCTCCACTGCATTTTCACGAGATTCGTTGTCATCCTCTGGCACGTAATATTGAGACGCAAAAAAACGTATTGTTGGATTGGCCAAACTATCTTCATCGCTATCGACGAAAAATTCAGGCTTACTCGGTCGTTTCGCAACGTACATGTGAATGGCTTTGACAAAGTCTGAGTGTTTATCATAAATCTTATATGTTTTTAGCATGTTATATATAACACGTATTAAATCAGCCCGTGGTTTCTGTTTAACGATATGCTCACTATCACACTCTCCAGGTACAATTTGGAGTCCAAAATGCTTTGCAAAGTTTTCTAAAAGAGATGGCACAGATTCCGAGTACGATTCGTTTTCGTCTGGTACAAATATACGAGCTTCGTCAACGCGTATATAATGCAGTAGCGTGCGAGCATTGATAAAATCGTTTCTTTCTACTGGGGTCATGTTTTTTGTTTCTTCACGTATTTTTTCTAAATACAATGTGTAAACCTTTTCCCGCGCGTCCAGAGATAAATCTTGCAAAAAAATTGTAAGTACATTATAACCACTGGTATAAATTAAGTTTTTCCCATAGTTTTGCAACTGATCCAATAATCGTTGACTTAGTTCTAGCCGCAAATAATCATGATGTTCCCTGTAAAATTTGTCTTCTGATTCACCCTCCCGTATGAAACTCTCGTCCTTCACAGCGTAAAGCGCGTCGAAAATAAATTTGTGTTCATCAAAGTCAACCCGGTTTTCATAATCCTGGATCACGGCTTTAATGATACTCACACAATTTGGCACTTGTACATATGGATATGCTTCGAGCATCGGAGCATACACGGAGATTGACATTATTACAAATAGTTAAATATCTACCGGTCAGATGCGTAAACGAACAAGCTTGACACGATCGATCTACACAGCTTCGAAGCGTCTAAGTGTTTTATTTTTCTGGCCGCACTCTGGGCTACTTTGAAAATAAACTGTCAACCCACATGGCGAGCAGACGTCGCGACGTTGTACGCGTTGGCATTGTTGGTGCATTTATACTATATTGCCAGACAGTCGTGTCTGACAACGTGCGTTTTTTTCCGCCGCTGAAATTTACCGCTAGGTATTATTATCGCTGCGCTCGCCGTCTCATTTTTTGCGGCATACCACCCCACAACCACCGTTATCCTATTTTTTTTATAACTATACGTGCACCCGCGCGTGAGACCGTGTCCTGACCCTGTTTCTTTCGGACTGTTGTCGCACGCGTTGGGACCGTCTTCGTCCGCGTTTTGCAAACAGCGATCCGTGCAGCTCGGCGTCGTCCTCTTCGTTGTCGTCGTCGTCGTCGTCGGTCGAACTCAACGTATCAAAATCGCTTGGCATAAAATACAACGGATCGTCGCATTCGTCGTCCTCGTCGTGGGAGTCAAACAGACTGTCCTCCCAAAAAGCTGCGTGCTCCGCTCGACGTTTTGTTCCACGACCGATCCCCTTCGCAACGGACGGCTTCGGCAATCTGTCAAAAATAGCGTTGACGAGCTGCATGCCACTTGTCAAACGTTCGACGATATCGGGGCCGGTATATTTACGCGCGTGCCTGTCCGGGTGCAACAAACGCGATAGATACCGGCGCTTTCTGACGCGCTCGTCTAAGGTGTGCACGCGGCTCAATTCGAAGAAAGCGAAGAAATCGGGCGTTGCGGTCGCGGCGTGCACTTCGATCAGCCGATCGACGTACACCAAAATCTCCGCGAGTGGGGCGTCGAGTTTCGGTATCGGCAAGTGCATGCTGACTCTAAACGTTGTGGATAAAACCGTTGGCTGCTATGTTACCATGCGTCGGTGGCTGTTTCGGCGAGTGATTATTTGCTAGAAACCCGTCGGAAAGAGGTACGACACGACGGCGTCGTCAAAATGCCGCGCCCACAAAGGTGCGCCGTTTTTTCCGAACGCTTGTTGCGTGCGGCGCGCGGTGTCGCTTTGTGTGTCCACTGCTGGTAGCACTTCGCCGACCTCGCAAAGTTCGACCGGTTCCGCTGCTGCCGGCGGTGTTGGCGCGGGCGGTCGCAAGATAACGCCGCTCGAAACCGCGGCCACCAACACCGCGTCGCTCGTCGGAGTGACCGAGGGGTCGGGCGGGTTATTAACCGATGCTACCGTTTGTCGCGCGTTGACGATTTGACCGTTGGAAATGCCCAGTCGACGCGCGACGAGCTTTGCTAAAGATTCGTGTCCTTGCGCGTGAAGCTCTGCGCAAAGCTGCTTGTCTCTTTGCATGTATACCGCAATCCCTGCATATAAATTTATGACGCGTGTGCATATATATATATATATTACAGAAACTACGTTTCACTATCAACCGTTAACCGGCGAGCGTTTCACACGGACGAGCGTAGCCGTTTGCGCGCTTCCATCGGCGCGGTGCGGGTGTTGCGCGTCGATGTCATGTTTATGTACGAGAGCAAATCCTCCGTTGTCATGCACACAGCGTTACTTATGGAGGCGTTGGCGGCGCGCATCCAACCGCGACGATGCTGCGAGCAAAAATGAAGCAGTCTCGGTTCCGTGCTGCCGGGGGCGGCGAGGTACATGCCGTAGAAGCGGTTCGTTCGTGCTTTTTGCACGCAACCGCAGTGCGCGCAGCTGACAGCGTCGGGCGCCACGGGCGCCTTTGAAGCTTGCTTCGTGGGCGACCCGCGCGCGTGGCCATCAAGCCCGTTCGACGGTTCGCACGTGCAACAGCGCGTCACTTGCGAAGGATCCGAATCGGCGTGGAGCGCGGCGATCTTGGTCCAATCATCGCGCACCAGTTTGGCGCAACACGCGGTGAGCATATAAACGGACTGGCCGTACACAAGCGCGTACGATCGCGAACGACCGCGATCGTGCAGCCGCGCGTGCGTGAGTTGAAGGTGTTTGCACGCGACGTGCCGCTTGCTCGCGCAGTGTCGCGCGGCGTCGCCCTGACTGGTGACCGCCTTGTCCATGCCGTAATGTTTACCGGTAAGGTTTTTTACGTCGCGGCACACTTCGCAGTAGTAGACAAGGCTGATCATCTCGGCGCACGCATCGTACGCGTGCTGGCATATGAACCTGGACACCCTGGCGACGCTGTCGACGTACGTGTCGTGGTACGCGCGCGGCAGACGTATGAGAAAGGGCCTTGTGGTGGCGTGCATACGCGACATGGCCCGCGCTGCTGCGGGGTGGTTCGTGTAGAGAGAAGCTTCGCACATGTAAGTTCGCGCGCGTTTGTCGCTGCACAGGGATATGCGCAACGCGCGTGGGGTGAACAAGTTGCTGACGTCGACGTCGCATACGTTGGGTAGCCTGACCGAGTACCGATTCATGCTGCGCAACTCCTTGGTCGCCGCTCTGCACATCGCTTTGAACGCGTCCTTAGCGTCGTTGCCGGCGTCGTTCGCGATCGCTCCGTGGGCACGCTTGCGCGCCACGTCCATCGTGCGCATGGTGGCGCACTGAAAGATCGACCATCCGTTGACGTGCGCGTGCATAAACGTGTTCAGGCCCGGGTTGTCGCGGACGACGTGCACGATGTACTCGCGCAAACAGTACACGAGCGTGAGGTCGTCGGTACCCTTTTCGAGGCATTTTTCGACGGCGCATGCCAGGCCGGCGCGTTGGTTGGCGCGTTGGGCGGCGTCGCTCGGCGACAGCAACGGATGGCCTGTCGCGGCCTTTACGCGCGCCTCGCTGTAGCCGCCGCGCATACCGCAGAGCAGCACGTCCTGCAAAAATCGCACGCACTTCTGGCGATCGGCCTGCTCGGGCGGGACGGTCAGCAGGTGCCGACACACCACGTGGGAGGTGGATCTTATCGACGCGAGGACTATGATCGGTAACACCGCTTTGCATTTGGCGGTTATGCAGCGACAGCATGAGCGGGCGACGCAACTGCTACAGCTAGGCGCGGACGTGGACATCTGCAACCTCGACGCCGAGTCGGCGCTGACGTTGGCCGTGCGCGAGGGCGACGCGAATACCGTCCGCGCGATGTACGCAAGGCATCAGCAGGGCAAGGCTTTTCGCACGAACGTATGTAACGAGTCGCCGGTGCACGTGGCCGCGCGGGCCGGTAACGTGGTGATTCTGGAAGTTTTGATTGGCGATCGTCCCACGCTGGGTCGTAAGTTGCTGAACCAGCTTAACCGAGAGTCCTGCACACCGCTGCACTGCGCGATCGTGGCACAGCAAGTCGCCGCCGTCAAACTGCTGATCGATCACGGGGCGGACGTGCACGTGCGCGATCGCAACGACGACGACGCCGCGCAGTTGGCCGCGGCGACCCGCAACGCCGTCATAGCTACCATGATCCAAAACGCACCCAAAAGAATTTTTTATAACGGGCGTTCACGCCACGTGCGTCCATCGCCGCGCGTGAATCAGAATCCGACAACAACGCCAGACAACAACGCGCCGGAAGATTTGGACGATCTGGTCGATTACATCGAGGGTCGGCCGAAGCGGACTCGCAAAACAAGCGAACAGCGCGATACGGCGCAAGCCGTGCGTGCCTCTGACAGTGAACGGTACGAACGACCAACCTGCGTGGTGTGTCTGAACGCGGATCCGGATACGGTGCTGATGCCTTGTTTTCACATGCACACATGCAGCGCGTGCAGCGCGCGCGTAGGTGTATGTCCGATATGCAAGACCGCCGTGCACGATAAACGTAGGGTTTTTAAGGATTAACGATTGACGTTCGCTAACCGGACCTACTTTACGATTATTTATCAAACCACTCCACGCGCGCTGTACGTAATGTACGATGGTAGCAACACCTGTTTTTCTATGCATTTATAATTGGCGGGTGCTGCGTAAGGCTAAAACCCGACATATCCCGATATCAGCTCGGTCGTGTACTTGCTGCGCGATCCTCTAATTGCTCACGCCTGACTTCAGTTAGGTCTCTCGGACACATCCAACCCCATTTGTTGCGACATAGAGGGCACCGCTGTAGAGCGCGTGTCGGTACACACTTTGCGTGCATGGTTTTCGAACCTTGTCGACACATGACCTTGTCAAAGTCGGTACACACGGCGATCCCCTCGACGACCATAGGCCGTAAACAGCTCGGACATCCACCCTCCGTTACCTTCGTGCACTCGGCGACTGAACAACCTCGCGACCTGCTAACCTGGTATAAATACGAACGCAGTCTATAACGCGGAGCATGCGCAGTATCAAGAATGTCGGTTGCAGTAACGAAATGCGGGGTGACCGTCAACAATGCAAAAATTCCTCCGATAAAAACGTTTATGCCTCATCTGGAATACCGTGACGCAAATACAGAATTTGGTACGGAGTGTCCGTTATGTTTTGAAAATATACCTGAGGAAAAACTAGTATATGAATGTACGAAATGTAATAAGATTTTTCATTCCCAATGTATAATTGATTACATTAAGAAACGCGATATTCGTATAGAACCAGTATGTCCTATTTGTAGAGGAATTAGACTTTGCGAGAGTCGTGATAGGCACGTTGGTGTTAAAGTGCAGGATACTACTTCCATCATTACACTACGTTGTACAGATGTGCCAACAACCGGTTACGACAAATTCTCGTTCACGCACGAGGGTTTTGCCGTATTCCACAAAAATCAATTTGGGTCATACGAGGTGGTAACGGTTGACCAAAATGAGGCTTGGTCGTTGAAAATAACCAGCCATGAAACAAAAGACAGTACAATGTGTACAGTAAAATACAATCCCAAAAATTTTGGCATAGAGTCAGTAATAAACGGAGACTCTGAGCTTTTTCATTTTTCGTATATGCGTAAAGAACCCGGAAGCGGAAAGTCTATCATAAAGATAGAAGATAACGCCTTTAATGTTTATTGGATTTCACGAATAAATGAAGTTCACACATCCAACGACGATAAAGAACACATATACTTTACACATACACCTGCACCGCCTTACTTTTTGCAGCCTAAGCGTAACAATTTCAAAATGTTTGATGTGTATCCAATACACATAGTTCAAGTAAAAAGTGAGCAAGACTTGTTATCCGATGAGATAATCAGGCCCATACGAACATTCACCTGTAATTTGGTGAACGAAAATTTACATGTACCGTTGCACTTAAACGTGTCCTTAGGCACAGGTGCATTGACACAAATTGTGGAAGAATTCGAATTACAAACGCCACCGCATTTCGATTTGGTTGTTACGTCGGACGATCACCTGGCTGTAAGGCACATGCACGAAACTTACGACATCGCGTGGTACTCACCATCAAAAAACAGAATATATATCGATAAAGAAATTAAACGCGATATTAATTTCAAAGTCAAATTTGGAATAAAAGTTACTTCGTCAAACGCGTCAGTAGAATACTTTTACATTGTTGATACTTTTTACGTAGTTGAGTATTACTATTACACCTTAAAACAAGAATTAAGGATTGACGATTAACGATCTGTAATCCGCTTTCGCATTTAAGTTTATTAAAATGCTACACTACGTGCACTTGCCCGTTACTTACTAGCTCTTCTTTGTGATTGCGATTGTAAATCACGCGCCGCTTTGCTTAGTGCTGTTCGATTATTGCGTCGTTCGCTTTTTCTATTGAGCGTGCACATGTTTGCCGACATCGTGTATTTGGTGTACGAGGCCCGTGGCGTATGATACCGGCGTGCATGACCGGCGTGATTCCTGAACTACCCGAGGTACGCGCACGAGCACGCCTGTTCGTGAGTCGCGCGAACTTGCACCCTCACCGCCCGTGATGCACTCAGCACTCGCACTTGACACACAGCGCCGCATCCACGCATCGGCCAGCAATTGTTGTCGTTTATCACGCCAGTCCCTTACGTAGCTTCAAAATCGATCTCTCGATGCGCCAACATTACGTCCGTATATATATATATATGCGCGCAAACCGTGTTAAACGCTGGCGCGGCACCGCTAAACCTAATGTTACACGTTGACGACGTGCGCGGCATGTGCAGCGAGTCCATGTTACACAGCCAGCCGTCCGGCAACGGAACGCGCGAGGATGACGCGATGTCCAGCGGCCTGTTACGCAACGCGAGAACGAGCGTCAACGAGCGCAGCCACCGCCCGCGTACAGGCGACGGGGGCGGCGTCTCCCAAGATAATTTTTTAGCGAACGACGATTTGGACGAGGTGGAGCACGTTCGGGCCCCCGGCGATTTGCCGCCGTACAGCGCCGCGTTGCGCACGGAACCGCACGCGGTCGAACGATGCGTCGCCTGCATTTACGCGCAGCATACCCACCTAGGCCGAAGTTCAGCGTGGCGTATCGAGTTTCTTTGACAACGCCATCTCCCAATCCATAACGCCACGGTGGCATACAGTAGCATACATCGACCGTCTAACCCATTTTCCTTTTTTTTGTGAGACCAATCGCGTCGCAACAGCGCGCGCCACTCGCCAAATCAGCCATCACGTCGTTCAGATTTTGCGCATACCCAAACTCGCTATTCGTGGTTCGTATCGTGTAGATGTCGGTGCAAAGGCGCATATGTAACGATCCGACGTTTGACCGAAAAGCATGGTAGAAGCGCGACCACAGACGATACATGCACGGATCGTGTTCTTGGATAAAGGCGCGCAACGTCGGATTACGCGCCCAAGATACGTACACATCCACGCGTAATACGGTGAGCGTGGCGTGCGACGTACGGTTCCACGCGGGTAAAAACCGATCGAACAGATCCGACGCGGGCAACGCGTCCAGGCAGTTGATAATGGAGCAATCCGCGAGCTTCGGTAAACGTTTCACGGCCAGGAATAAATCTACGTCGCTGGACGTGAGACGCACCAGACGGACCACGCGTAGGGACGCGGCGAACTCCCATCCGGCGCACCCAAAAACGTGAACTTCCTGCAGATGCAGCGTGTGCAACGCGCTCGCACGCGCGTACGTGCTGATCATCGGCCACATGCTTGGGCCGCAACAGCGCGCGACGAACGTGCGCAGCGACGCCATCTCGATCGTGGCGCTCGCCGTCACCGGCGGGCCGTTCGCCGATGTCGAGATCGTACGTACACCGTCCAAAACGAGTTCGTTCAGGTACCTACAGTTTTGAAGTTTCGTTATCACGCGCGTGATGTTGGGATCCTCGACGGGCATGTTGATCAGGTGCAACACGTGCAGGTTCTCTAACGTTTCAGGGGTATGCAGAGTCAGGAGCACCGCCTCACGAAAAAAATCGACGCTGCGCAGCATCAGCTCCGCGTGCGCGCGTTCCGTCTCGTCATCGTCCGTGTCCGTATCCGACGACCCGATCGACGTATCGCGGTCCGCGCCGGACTCGCACCATGTGATGAATTTGCAGTCGGTACGAGTCGTCGCGTATGCCATGCTGTTGAAATCGTAGCGTCTGTGCGCGGACGTGGGTGTCGCCCTTTGACGCGTGATTTTCTGCAGCACGTACGTCGCGTGCATGCACGCGTAAATTTGGTCGTAATTTGGTACTCGTGACCGTCTGTGACAATACGCGTGCACCACCGACACGTGCGGTCGCGAGTTGAGCACCGTGCGGTGACAAACCTGGATGACCACGTTAAGCGCTTCGTGCGCGATGCGCGTTCGCGTCGTGATCCCGTCGTCCGCCATCGCGACGCGTCTCTGCATGATGCCGGAGGGTAAATCGTACGTGTCGGCGACTTTTTTTTAAGGCGCGTGTATGTCTCTAGAATTGCGTTCAATCACAGTATTCACGTTACATAAACGACCACGCATCAAGTCCACGGCGTCTCTGATTTTTCGTAATCGTGCGATTAAAAGATCATGACGTCGCTCGACCGTGCCACGATCGTGCCACACACCATATTCGTCAAGACTTGCGCATCGCCACGTCGCGCGCGTCAGAGACGCGATCACGGCGTCAGCGCGCTTTCGGTCATCGTTTTGCACGCGCCAGAGAATCACGTTATCAACAGAGGGCGTATGGGTGTCGCTATCCAACAACGTCAACTCGTACGCTGGTGCGATGGGCGTGCGTTTGGTGACGTGAAGTGTGTACTCGCCGACAGCCTTCGTGACGATACACCACACCGTAACGTTGTCGTCCACGCCACTGGGCATGCACGTGTCCACGAAATGCTCTTTTGTCAACGGTATCTTGCAATCCCCGATGGCGCGTCTAGAGCGCCCGTTGTATCGACACAGATGCAGCAACCACTGCGCCTGCATCTTACTTGTCAAATTTACATTGCCCGGGGACTCATCGTAATATATCATCGTCCATTCTGTACCGTAAACATTTAATGAACTTTTGTATTCTGGCGAATCTTGGCTCGCGTATCTGTGAAGCAATAACTTTTTGGAGGTGTCTTTGACGTAATCATTTGTGTAATTTTGAAAGGCAGTTTTGAGTTTTTCGCATTCTTCAACGTTACCATCATCACAAACCTTCCCTGCGTGTTGTTCCGGTCCCACAAAAATGCTATTTCGGTAGTTGTCGTACTTGTAGCACGAGTCCTTGCGAGCTTGGACGACGTACCCAAGATGGTATACATACTTTGGCATTTTGCAATATACGACCGAGTACGCGCGCGTGTGTTCGTGATCCGGTTAGTGCAAGTGTATATATATATATATACACGCACGCGCGGTTTCGCGCAGAATTAAGATTATTTTGGCGGTGCAATGTGCACCTCACGAGCCAGAATCGCATGGAACACGTGCATGAATTTTATGTACCCGGCGTGTCAAAAGGAGGTGGCCCTGAACCGTGTCGAACTGCAGCGCGATCTGCATATGGTGGATATCAACAAACTGAACCGGGTCGGACAGCAGTACGAGGCGCGTATCAAACAGGCCATGAGCCGAAATCTGCGCACGGCCGCGCTGGACCTTCTGAAAGCCCAAAAACGAAACGATATGAAACTCAAGCAACACAAGGCGTTGCACGCCGCGTGCGAACAGATGATCGACCGATTGCAAATTGACCGCGACGTGTAACGCATCCACCGGACTACGAAAGGCGCTTATGGTTCGTAAAGGGTTGCTCACGCGAGCGCGGGGATGCACCTGGCGTTGGCAAGACCAGCATATCACGCAAGTTCTCATAAACGCCGGATATCGGGTTGACGAATACGTGCTGTCGATAAATCCGCCGATATACCACATGGTCGACGGAAACGCCTATTTGCGCGACATGTCATACGCTACCTACGCGGATGCATGCACCGTAAATTTAAATGACGCTTGTATAACGCACGAAGAACTCTCGCAAAGAAATGTCGATGCGCGCCTAGCGTATTTAGATCTCGCTAATGACGTGTTCGACCGATACACGGTTTCAACAAATAAAAACGCATATCGTCAACTGTACGTGGAACATCGTGTTTCCGAATATTTGCGTCTTCACGGTAAGATGTACGATCTTGTCGTTGTCGTATCAAGCGATATTATGCTTTCAACAGACATTGACTTTCACGACATGCACGAAGCGGCTAATGACGCTGGTATTGTTTTTACGACCGCAAACAACGACGCGTTTGGATACACGAACGGGTTTTACGTTGGCCAGCCAGGCGTTGTACAGAAAATTATGAGTCGTTTACAACTTTTAAAGCACGCGCGGCCTTTATGCAGTCGCCAAAATGTCAATTTACTCATGGGCGATTGTCGAATACCGAAAAATCAAGTAAAAGATTGTAATAATGATTGTAACGACTATGAATACGTGTTAAAGCAGAGCTTTATGTTTCACAACATAACACGTCGAGTGCTGCATGGATTTGAATCAAAATGGAAATCTTTTTTGAAAGTCAGAAACAACGGCAAATGGGTCGGAAACATACATGTTCCGGCGCAATTTATTGAATGTTTGAATACTGTTTTTTTTTAACGAAAGCTTGTTTAACGTTACGTCACTTGCGTAACGTTGTTTTATAGTTGCGCGTAAGTTTTTCAGTATTCGATTGGTTTTGCACGCTGATGATATCGGTTGGGAAAACCGCATGATTCAATATCTATACCGCTCGGTTTGTGTGTGGCTAAACGATGCTGCAAATTTGTTCGTTATTTTCTTCAATGTAAATCCTGCATTGCACATCCTTGGTATCACCGGGTTGTATACTTACGGTGAAGTTGCCGGAACGCAGCACTTGTACTAACCCGCAAGGTAACTCGTACTTGACATCCACGTCCAAGCACAATTCAAGTGTCACACGCTGAGACGTCGACTCCACAAATTTTACAGGTTGCCTTTCGTTTGCATTTTTAATTTGTATTTGTTTTTCTTCTTCCTTTTTTTTGTTTAGCTTCGATGCATCATCTCCTTTTTTATCTGTGACTGCAACAACTCCGTAGTGGTGAAGGCCTACATAAAACGTTTCGTCTTGAGGTGAGAGTATTGCGCGGCCAGCATGATTTATTTAGCAAACGCGAGTTTTTTTTTAAAAGGCGCTATAACGTTAACACGTCATCGGCGTTTTATTTTTCGTCGTGCGCGTGTCACAAACGGACGATGCGGTGTGGATCCGGAGTAAACATTTCGCGGTGACGACGGCAACGCTGTAATGCACGTACGATGCAGCTTATGATACGAGTGGCCGTTTATGGTTTGTACCGATCACCCCGTGCCCACATTATACATATTGAATTTGTTGACTGTGCGTAAAAAGTTTACGTTCGGCTTTTTACAGTAATATAAATTCCAGATACTGTATCATATACAGGTTGTATATGTATCAAATCAGCAAATATGGCGAATGCGTTTTATATGGCGCAGACGCATGGTCGTCACGGAAACAAAGTTGGTTATTCAACCTCACCAGTCGGCGAACTATCCGCGTCGGTTGCGCGCAAGCCAACGAGCCACACGTAGGGTGCAGGTATATTCTCAATTCCAACAACTTTTTATCACTGGCTCGCGCCGTGCTGCGCAGTAAATAACCTTTGTCGTTCGATTGCAGGTATGTCGGTGCAAGTGTTAATGGCGCCGGTCGGGCGCGCCGGTGAGCGCAACAAAGAATGGGCTGAATATTTTGCGTAAATGAACGCAAAAGAACTCGTATACCCAGACGATATCGCCGAGTTCCTAGCAAAGACGAATACGCCGTCGCCCCTTAAGATTTTTAATTTAAGCAAAATATATAATACGCATTTGAACGGAGCTGTCGATGATGATAAAGACCTGTCACCGCATAACAATACGATACATTCAATTGTAAACAAGTTTAACGCGCATATAAATGCACCCGCAAACAAAATCCCAGAAACCGACAAAAATGCGCTTGAAAAGGCTTTCGATGAACTGACGGAACGCCTATCAGCATCACCATGCAGTACGGAATTGGTCAGCGACACGGATACCGACATGAAATCGGATCCGGAGGTCAACTCCTAGAACACGTAATGTCCGGCACATTGTTTGTGAAACTGCACTGCACTGCACTGCACTGCACTGCACTGCTTCGACGTTCAACGGTGCGTTTGTGCAGGGTGTGTCCAATTTAAAAAGACGCCATCGGGTTTATAAAAAACTAAGACGTGGACATTGTTGAAGCAGCAGCGGTGCGTTATTCGCTACTCGAGCTGAAACTTCATGACCAAATTTTTCCACATACGCAAGGCACGCATCGCAAATTTTGCTTTCAGCACTCCCATGTTCGTGGTCCTTTGAATCCTTATATCACGCCTAGGCAAAAGTTTAGGCCTACGTCCAGGCCCAGGCCTATACCCGAAGTTGTCATACTTTCCGTGCGCTGGCGGCCCTTGCCCGGACGCAAGTACACCCCGCAGTACACCCCGTTTCGGAAAAATAAATATACGACGCCGTTGTACCGGTGAGATCGATAATGGCCGACGCCATCAAACATGATTAGTGTGCTGCACGTAGGAACCTTTTTTGACCCTCGCGATGGCAGTTTATGCATGCGCGGCATACGTTTATGCAACCATCAGCGTGTCACGGTACATCTCGCGGCGGTCGACGCTAATCTGCGCGCGCTGGTGTTGGAGGTGCCGAGCACCGTTTCACATCAGGCGACATCCGAATTCGTCACCAGCATGAACAAAACGCACCAGGCTGACGCGCGCGTGCGCGACTCCCTGGTTCGTATCACGCCGACGCCGGACGACGCCCAGGGTGGCGCGTGGCGCGCCACCCGATGCGTATTTGTGTATTTTTCTCGGCCTGGCGACGTCCAAACCATCGCTCAACGCGCCATAAATCATTTGGGGTGCCACGAGTTACGCAGAGACATCGACGACGATTCCGCGCGGCTCGCGTTCATGCGCGACGCCGGATGCAGGCCGTACCAGGCGTGGCCCTGCGCGCGCGACGCATCCCAGCAGGATCGGTATCTTAGAATCGGCGGTGCATCAGATCGAATCTCCGGTGAGGCGCTGAGCGCTATTTTGCGCGTTTGGCTCCTGTTTTCGCAATTCGACGACGCTGGTGAACTACAAGACGTGCGCGCCGTGTGCGCGACCACACGAAAGGAGCGGCACTGCGTGCGCGAACACGCGCGTTTTGAGAGCAGACGATGCTTTCAAAAGCGCGTCTTTGCGTGCATGGTGGCCACGGAGACGGTGGACTGTTTCGTTTGCGGCACGACCGACGAGACTCGTATGGCTAGGTTGGTTGGCGCGAACGTTTCGCTGCTGGCCGCGTCGGCAACGGCGGCGGGGTACGTTTATCTTCGATGCGACGACGACGACCTGACCGGTGTGGACACGGCCAGCGTGTGCGTGGAGTTGTTCGCTCGAGGACTGTCCATGTACCCGGTCGGCACGCGCGACGAGCTGCTGTACAAGAAGAAAACGCGCCTATTCACCCATAACGCTGCGCTGCGCATGGTCTCCGCCACCGCGGGCGAAGATTGGGTCGTGCTGCCGGCTGAGGCGCAACTCAAGCGCGCACGCGATTCGGTAGATACCGCGCCCGTCACGAAAAGCATCGGCGGGTGCCACCTGCGCCCAACGATCGGCGTGCACAGCGTGCGGGTGACGGTGTTCGATTTCGCGTCCTTTTACCCGAGCTGCATCGCCAAGTTTAACATCGGACCAGACACGGTGCGTCCACGCGACGACGACGCCGACCACAAATCACCGTGCGAGCGATCCGTGTGGCTACCGATGTATCACATCGGCGAGGAGCACGCCACTTTTTGCGATTGCTGCCACGCCGCGACCTTCACGGCGTGCAGTCGAACGCTGAGGGTGATTCACAACGGCGACCGAAGCGTGCGCGTGTGGGTCAACACCCGCCCCGACGAGGCGAGCTCGGTGTGCATCACGGCGCGCGCCGAGCGTCAAACGCCATTGGCAACGGTGGCACGTACGCTTGTGCGCGCGCGCGACGCCTGCACTGGCGCGGGCGATCACGCCGGCGCCGCGGTCTGCAAGCTTTTGGCAAACTCTTGCTTTGGCATGCTGAATCAACGCGGGCCACGCAACTTTTTGCGCAGCGCCGCCGCCTATCGCGCGGTGGTGTTACAGGGCCGAACGTACCTGCTGTCCGGGCTTTGCGCGCTGCATCGCAAGGGCATGACCGCGCTGTACGGCGTGACGGACTCCCTTTTCGTCTACGGCAGCGATACGCAGCCAGGCCTTTTGGCGGAGCGGCTGACACGAGAGCTGGACGCCTTGCACGCCCAGCCGAGACTGGCGTCGGCTTTTGCGGACGACGCCGTGGTGGTGACGCTACGATGTGTGGACGTTTTTTCGCGCATGGTCATCTACGCGATGAACAACTACGTCGGCGTGTACGCCGTCACCCATGGCACGGAGTGCATCGAACGCGACGCGTACGTGACGGGCGCGAAACTTTCGGGTTTCAGGCATCGCAATGTGGAGCGTTCGTGGCAGCGTGCAGGGTTTGCGGCGCACTGCGCCATGCACGCGTGCGCCGAAATGGACCCACTCGCCGTGATGCACGGTTACTTGCAACGGTTTCGAGGCGCGTCCCCTCGTACGCTTCGGACGTACTGCGAAAATTCGCAGGCGAATTTGACGGAGTCGGTTATTTCGGTGGTCAACGCCGAAATGCGCGCGCGAGTATCGGCCGTGCACGCGCCGGCCACGCGGGGATCAAATCAGGAGATGAAGGATCGTATCGCTTGGATGATTGGCGCTTTTTTCGCCCAGACCAGCATGCCCGCTGCGAACTAACGCGTCTGCGCGGTCTACGTTCGAACTTTTGTACAATACCATTTTGATTGCGTAAAAATATAGTATCCGCTAAAGCGATTACCCAAAAATGGGTTTTGTTGACTTACGTCGGGCACTTTAACTTGTTACCTGCCATTCACTTTTTTTGAATTGCTTTACCGTGTGCGCGCAATCGTGATCGTCGGCAATTCGAATCGATGCCGTCTGCGCGGTCGCGCGTCCAAGTAGTGCATTGCATATCAACCGTTCAGTGCAATCTGGGCGCCTCCTTGCACAATACGCGCGCACCCTCAACGGCGCGCTCTCCTATAAGTGACGAGCGAATGCGTGCCCACGAGAGCCGATGGTCCTAATTTATCCAGTTCCGGTAACGCGTCTGCGGCGGGTCGGCACACGAAGTGGCAAGCAAATAAACACGCAACGCCGTACGCGTGGTTTGACGTCCTTTTTAAGAGGGATAATATTACATGCGGCCTTAGTACGTTTTTCGTATTTATAGTATTTACAGTAATGTCACGTTAATTACAAATTTGAACATGCGCGGTAAGCGCCGCGTTACGTCGTCAACGACGCTCGTATCGTGGACATCAGTTTGCGCGGATTACCGGTCCTTGCCAGTGTAAAAAAACGCATCGCCATGCTAAAAATCGCGCCATTTTGGTCGTTGGGCCGCACGATACCGGCTACGATCGCGTAAAGTTCGGCGTGGTCGACGCCCCGCAGGTACACGTCCGAGCCGAACGACCGGAGGAATAATCGCGTGACACTCTCGTAGAGCACCAATCGTCATTAGCGCAGGCGTCCGGATCGTCGTCGTCGTCGTCGTCGTTGTTCGACTCGTGGTCGTTGCGCACGCCAGGACCAGCGCACGCCTCATGCTCGAAGACTTGGTCAGAGATTGCGCGTACGCCCACCTCCGTATCGTCATGTCGCATGAAAGACGACGCGCGTCTGCCGATACTGCACTCGTGAGCGATGGGGTCGTCGTATGTCTCGTAGTCGCTTCCGTACTCCGCGCGCAGACATGTCCGCTTGACGTGCCGGATGTACTCGGCGGGCATGGTGATGTTGTTCGGCAGCGTCGGGTCCTCGTCGACGTCCGGCGTTCGCGCGTACCACAACGATTTGAAAGTGCCAGGGTCGTATCGCATTTTGCGCTGAATCTCATCTGGCCGTTTGAACATATCGTAGATGTTGTGATCGGTGAGGACCGACGCCGCCGCCAGTAGGTAAGGCCGCTTGTCGAACCACACGTTATTGGCCGGTAAATTGGTGCCCAACATGCTGTGAATATGTTTGCACGCGGTTCGCACCACGTCTCTGTGCTTCCACTTCGCGGCGACGCACATCGCCCCAAACTCGTGCAGGTAGTTGTCCACGCTGAGATTGATTTCGCACGGAAAATTGGGCTCGTTCCAGGCCAAAACGAAGCGCTCGGGATGTTCGTGATCGCACAGTGTGAGCGCGTCGCGGATGAGGTTGATGTCGCCGTTCACAAGCAACGACACGGCGGACGTCAAGGTGTACCGACACGGTTTCCACAGCTGGTCGACCGGGTGGGCCTGATTTAGGATCGCTTCCAGATCCAGCGCGGCGTTGTGCGCAAGGTCCGCGTTGAACTCGTAAAAGGGTACCGCGTTCACGATCAGTCGGGCTTCCACGTCGTCGATGACGGCGGTACGCTCGGCGATGGGCTCCGGCGGCTCCGACGTAAAAAGTTCGGCGTGCTTCTCGTCATCAGAGATCGGATTAGCCGCGTCTAGCTCGTACTTCTTGTCGGTCCACTTTATCAGCAGCTGCACGACCAGGTTGGACTTGCTGTCCTTGCATCTGGTGTCGCATTTTTTGAACGCGTCGAAGCAGTGGGCTCCGTCCCACTTTTCGTGAAACACGTCCTCCTCGTCGGAGTCGTACAACTCGCGCGCCTGCGGCACCAGGTTGAGGTTGCCGCACGTGACGAAGACGATCGCCTCGATCCAATCGTCGCGTACGGTGCGCAGGTAAGCGCGTCCTCGCCTGGTCTGTAGCATGTCATGCAGCACTAGTCGCACTTTGCGCACGTCCTCTCGATCGGGTCTGCGACCCAGTTTGCGATTTTTGTAGGTGACGCTCGGAACGAGGTCCTCCGCTTTCAGCGGCGCCAAGCCGCGGGCGGCGTCCATCTCGTCACCCGCGGCCATCTCCGCCAGTCGGAACCGCTCCTGGTCCGCGCGACTCCTCTGCTCACGCCGTCGAATACCTGCGCGTTTGCGTTTGTCTCGCCGTACATAAGAAGGGTTCAAGGTTGTCGACGGCGCGAGATACGTCGATGCGCCCAGCGCATCGATGGGTTGCGGCGCGGCGCGGCTTCAAGCATATGGCGCAGCGTAGTTCCTCGCGAACGTCTGTTTCCGTCTCGCCACGTTTCCTTTTTCTTTTGCGCGCCGTTTCCAATTTTGGCGACGCGTCGCATTCGTAAAATACAAAACGGTACGGGTTGGGTTGGACAGCGTCGCCGAACGATAGCACCGCGCCGTGGTACAGTCGACGTTGCTCTCCGCACGGTATCAACTCGTCACCGATGTACGTTCCGTTCGTGCTCTCCGTATCGCGGAGCGTGTATACTTGTTGCCCGTTTACGGTGTTGCGTAATAATAATGCGTGGTGTCGAGAGACGTGTAGCGGTAACAAGGCGTTGTCCAAACGGACGTCGTTTTCTGTGTGGCGTCCGATGCGGCAATAAGGCCGGTCATGATCGAAGCAATACTGCGGCAACGAGGATACGGTGCCGTTCACCGCGTCGATGATCCGTTTGACGTGCGCCGTCACGCGCGAGTTTGTCTCCACGTAGCGCATTATTTGTTGTCATGTTTGTCATGAAGCAGTGCAGCAAAAATAAAACACGGCGCATGTTTTTTGTATGTCGGGCCATCTATCTGAAAAAAAAATAAAGTTACACATCGCAGGTATCCGCTTCGATCGCTGTAACGGTACACAAAAAAACGACTGATCGCCATCGCCGGAACTAAACGGTGTAAAACCCTCATGGCGTGCGTCGGTCTGGTGCCTGTCAGATCGGCTGGGGGTGAATCACGCCGGCGCGTTACTGTACACCCGCGAAGACTCGTCATCCCGCACTTCGTTCAAAAACGTCTCATCGAGGGTGTGCACGTGCGTGCTGATCATGGCGTCGCGACCGTCCGCGATGATGTCTCCAAGCATAGCCAGCGCCACGTCGCGATTGTCGTTCAGGAGAAGCACGATCGTCGCCTCGGTGTTCGACGCAAGCATGGAGCCCACGATGTTCGCGACACACATGCAGGCGGCGTGCAACGATTTGACGCCCTCCGCGCACGCGATGTCCAGGTTTTTTATGGAGTTGAACTCTTGACCGATGTTGGGAATGTTCTCGGACACTACGGTCACCACATTCTCCTCGGCGTCGTCCACCAGCATCAGATGCAGGTCGTGTTTTGTCGGGTTGACCGCGTCACGCTCGATCGGGTCATCGCTCAGTACCTGCGCGCAGAGGTCGTGCAGGTTACCCGAAGCGCGTACGTACGTGGATGTTGGACACACCACGTGAAGCAGGAGCGGACCGGGTGGGGAATCCGCGTCGGGTTGGGACATAACGAGCGCGGTTGTGCGAGCTTGTGCGCGCGGATATATATACACGCATTAGCGCACAGCCAGTGGACGCGTTTCGTACAAGCGCATGGGGACAAAAAAGAGTATGCGCTTTCGGGGTTGCATATACGCGGACCCGCCGCGCAAGCGGCAGGGGGTGAGCGACATCACGGAGATCACGATGGAGGAGCTGCAGGAGCTGGATCTGGTGGGGCTGCCCGTGTGCGTCGAGCACGGGGGGCCGCAGCGTGGCGTGGTGGAATCGCAAAACACGGACCCGGTATCAGGATACACGACCGTGGATTATCGTCTGTTCGACGACGTCGCGGGCGAGACCTTGGCCGCGCTCACGCGTACCGGCCGTCTGCGGGATCTCAGTCTGTGCCACAACATCTACCCAGACGACAGCAAACCGATGATCGAGTGGGAGAAGGAGCCGGTGGAGGTTAGTCTGTGCATGCGCGGCGGACGCCCTGGGACCCCCATCTTTCGCGTGGAGATGTCCGGGGTGCGGCGCCGTAACCGTTGCCGGTCCGGTAGTATAAATACCTCGCGTTCACAGGCAGGTGTCCCCACCGACAGAATGGCAAACGTCGATACGTCGAATACCCTCGCCTCCGCTGCCGCGGACGGCGTACCCGCGACACCCGGCGAAGGCGCCCAGCCTCACCTGTCGCAAGCTGCGTCGCAGCAACTGCAGCAAGCCGCGCCGAACGCGGTCGCCGATACCCAAGCGGACGCGCCGAACCAGGTCAGCGCGGACTCGGAAGAATTTTTGAAGTGCGCCATGAAACTGACCGAAAACGACCAGGCGGTGGTTTTGAACAAGTTCCAAAATCTTTACGGTGACCTGGTGGATCTTAAGCGCAAGAACGCGAGTCTGGAACGTAAATTCACGGAGGAGGAAACCAAAAAGAAGTCCGAAGCCACGCGGATGGCGCAGGATATCGTAAAGGTGATCGACGGCATTTACTCCGAGTATCTGGGCACCGATATGACCGACGACGAGCGCACGCGCTTCAGCGACGACCTCGCGCAAAACTCCACCTGCCTGCAGGGATTGCAGGGTATGCGGCAGGCGACGGTGGCGATGAGCGCTCAGCGAAAGCTGTCGGCCATCAGAGCGGAAACGCAGACGGCCGAGCACGAGCGTCAGTCCGCCGCGCTGACGCAGGCGCGCAAACGTATGTCGGATTACGAGATGGAGCTCGCCGCGCTCGACCGCGGCGGCGCGTCGCCGGTGATGGACATGCATCAGCATCACGCGCCCCCAGCCGCGGTGCAGGTGGCGGCGTCGAACCGCACCATGGCCCAGCGCGGCGCGGACGGACAACCGCCCGATAACGCGCAATCCCGTTTACCGGCGGCGTTGCGCGCGACCTTGCAGGCGTACGACACGAACGGCGCAACCGGCACCGGGCGTGTGTACGCCACCGACTTCGTGAACTCGGACGTCATCGCCGGCGGCGGTCCCACAAAACGTTCGCGTGTTGTATGACCGGTTGCGATGTATAAATAATCGGGTGCCCGACGACGAGGACGCGGTACAGCCTACATGTCGTACCACAAGCTACGACCGTGGCGTGGACCGCCAAACGGCGGCGGCAAAAACGGCAGCAAAAAACAAGGCGACAGCCTCACCACCGCAAGACCTGCGGCGTTCGACATCATGCTGGACGACGCCAGGCCCGACGATGGGCATCACGTGATTGTAGCATTCAAAGTGGTGGACGAAGAAAATTTTAAAAACGAGCATTATTTGAACCGATGGGCCATTTTTTTGACCGCGCCCCAAAACGACAACATACCCGGCATATTCCCAAGCGGGCGAATATGCCACGTTGAATTGATAATGCAAGTTCGTCGGGACGAGTACAACATGTACTCGATTAACATGATGGAGGGACATCGCGACCCGAACGATGGCACCGTCAAGTACGAGTGGGGGCGCGTGCACGCGCGGTCGGCGGACCCGGCGCATCTGCACGGCTACCAGTACACGACCGTGCAAATGCCGCGCGCGAAGCAAGTCAAGATGCACAAGTTTCTGCATTCGCAAATAGGGGCCCCATTTAATTTTCCGGGGTACGCGTTAAACTACACCACCGTGTGCAAAGTTGGTCAAACGTACGGTCCGCGGATTAATCTAGCAAAAAAACACCGATTCACGTGCGCCGAGCTCGTATGGGCCGCTCTGCAAATCGGCGAGCTCGAGGATACCGATAACATTAGCTGTCGACGCATGTCACCGAACGCGCTGTTCGACTTTACGCGGAGCTCCGTTTTTTGCAGCAGCTGCTCCAACCCATTCGCATACGCCTGACGTTGTGCTTACTTTTTTACATAGTTTCTTAAACTGTATATTAATTCCAATATCCGTTTCGTTTTTTCTTCGATTTCTCTTTTGCGCTCTTCGAATTTGCATGCGGCAAGTTCTCGGTGTTGTGTTTTTAATAAAGCCACCGCAACTTCAGTCATGCTCGTACCATCCTGCCCACTGGTCGCATCACCGCTCATAATTGCGCACGAAACGGCTCTAGCGTAAGTTTTGCACGCGCCGACGTAACCATCGAAAGAGGGTGTATGTATATTGCCCTCACACCACCAAAATCCGTGATCGCGGGCGAAGCCTCGAGTCGCCGAAAAGCGCGTCGTAATTCGCGCGCGGCCATCCGGTCGCGGCGCAAAGCGTTTGCACGGCACAGTCGCACATCACGTGCGGGTGCACACGAGTGCCGTGGGCCTTGGCCCACTCTTCGACGGAGAACCCTGTGCCCGCGACGTTCTCGGGGGTTAATTGTAAACGCTCCGTCGGCACGCGCAAACCGATAACCGCGTCCACGGTAATTCCGCAACGGTACAACCGGGCGCCGCTTTTATCACCGGAAATGCTGCAGCACGTGTCCCACGTCAAGCCGTGCCGATCGACGGCGACGTCCAGGCCGCACGCTCGCAAAGCGTGTTCGAACGGCGTGTCCGTGTTGGGACTGCGTTTGTGATCCGGCAACAAACGCAGCATGCGTGCGGGTACGTCGGGTTGGAGCGTAGTCGCCGCAGATGTATAAAATAAAGGCACGGCTTTTTTCGGGGTGTGGGGCATCAAGTCCCGGTGACTCCGCGAATGTATACAATAAATATATATACATATATACGCACGTGCGATACGCGAGAAAATAGCGTATGCGGATTTCCTAGTATAAATACTCGGCGGGGCGCTGCGCACGTGCGGCAGTTGCGACATGGCTCGTATTATCGTAGATACCCGTGAACCGGATGCCGTTTTCAAAGCCCTCGATTCGGCGGACGTAACCTTCGAACGCGCTACGCTGGACGTGGCCGATTTTCACATTTTTCGGGACGATCGGTTGCTTTTCACCGTGGAGCGTAAAACATGGTCCGACCTCGAGGCGTCGTGCGTCGACGGCCGAATGCTGGATCAGCTCGTGCGCGCCGCCGCCAACGCGAAATCGCAAAACGCACAGCACGTGGTTTTGCTGGAACATCCGACAGTGCCGCGCGACGCCCAGCTGCGCTGTAGCGCAGTCTGTAAAGATAATCGAGGACTGCGGGCACGATCCGCGATAGGCAGGCTCGTGTTGCAGCACGGTGTGGGTGTGGTGCGCACCGCGGACGTCACGGAGACCGCGCGGTTGCTGAAATGGATCGCGACGAAATCGGTTCGCGAACTTTGGGCGCCGGAGGGGGGGCAGGTGTGCGGTACGTATTACGGTGGGTCCGTTCGAGCGAAAAAGTCCGCGAACCAGGACGACGCACGGGGCGCGTGGCTTCGCATGCTGCAGGTGGTACGCGGGGTGTCGGACGCAGCGGCCCGCGCCATAGCGGACGCGTATCCAAACGCGGCAGCGATCGTCGACGCGAAGGACGCGGCGGGGGGGGTGAACGCCTGCGTGGAGCGGTTGGCGTGCGTGCGCGTCAACAACAAACGTAAATTAGGGCCGCAGGCGCGTATACTCCGACGAAAACGAACGCGTCGCGGGTAGTATCGACATGCTCGCCAGGAGCGCTCGAGGAGTGTACACCATGTACGATTGGAAGCGCTCGCACAAGGACCTGTACGATTGCGGGCATCGTTTCGACGACACCGCGGGCAGCGTGCGCGCGGCGCGCGGGTGTCGCGTGTGCTACGGCCGTCGTTGCCGTGGCGTGCTGTCGCACCTGCCCGACACTCCGTTCGTGCATTACTCCATGCAGCAGAGCGTGTACGCGCACTTGCTGCGCGCCCACTACGGCATCGACGTGCAACGGCTGCATCTGGTGCAGCTGACTCCCGAACGCGACGAGTACACCGTGGTGCAAGTGCCGGAGCTGCGTCGCGAGGTGCGATTGGTTTTTGCCGATCGGCGCGCAAGACTCAAACGCTTCCGTCGGCTGAAAGGCACGCTGTGTGCGGCGATGCACCTGACGCGACTGCTGCGGGATGTGCGAATCGCTCACGAGCAACCTTCAAAACGCGCGCGCACGTGCGACACGTAAAGCTGCAAAGGCAAGGGGAATTTACGAACAAGCAAACGCGGAACCATTTGCGGTCGCAGCTTATAGTATGTTTTTACAAACTTAGCTGTATACATCGTACAAATAGCACCGTGATAATGAATGCAAAAACGTATACGACATAATGTCAATCGCATGTTATGACGTGAACAGTAAACCCCATTTGAATTACGCTTTTAAATCTCCTGATACATGGGGTTCTAGTTACAGATACCATACGGACTCGGTAAATCCAATTAAGGGGCCTTTTGTTATGTGGAATTTACCGTTGTACGAAACTATAATTTGCGTAAACGTGTTCACGGACGCGATGCAACCCCTCGAAAACATACAAAATTTAGAAGAAATATCGCCGGTTGATACTCACGTAGCGTTCGTTGAATTTTACAAGGACGTCATTAAAAACTACGTTCACCGCACAAATATGGTGGTATCGACGGAACTTGTGGTACAAAAAGTTGATAACCTGTTGATGTTGATAGTAGTACTAGAATATTTGAATCAGGTTCGTGATGCCCATCTACACTTTACCATTGTGTGTAGTAATTACGACCGTTATCATGATGAACTACGAGACATTATGGTCCATGGATACCTTACCAAAGCACTAGAAACGCAATTGTACAAAGGACGTTTCAAAACACAAAAGGAGCTTACGTTTAAAAAATTTATGGGAGACATAAAGATTTACACCATACTCGGTAATGGTGCAGTAAAAACCGACCAACCATCCTCGATCGCAGTGGCGCGCAAAAAAATTGCAAACAACAAATACATTTACGAGATACGGTTTTTGGATGTGGCTGACAATATATTGTATTCACTACCTGTGTAGGTGTTTTTTCATACTGAATAGTAACAAAAACTTGCGTGCGATGATACCTCAGCCAATTCGTGGGAGGACAACTTGCCTCTGGTGGAGTTTGCAATTAACAACACAGTTTCTGCTTCTACTGGTTATTCACCATTCTATCTCGACTCGATGGCGCAGCCATATTCGCCTCGAGACCTGGAAATCGCTATTCCGCCAGAAGCTCCTGTTCCAATACAGAAAGCTAATCGAGATCAATTTGACCAGTACACCCGAAACTTGTATACACCTATAAATACATGCATCTGCATTATAACACACAGCATATATCTCAATAAAATGTCGGTCAATTTTGTAAACGACGGCGATATATCGACGACCTTTGAGATGACGGACGGCGTTCCCCCGGCGAATGACACCCACGCTCCCAATTCGTCGTCAGAGGAGGAACTTGAAAAAGAGCGAAATCGCCTTGTCGCCGCTTTGTTAGGCGAACCAAACACCTCCGAAGATATTGACACAACCTATTCATTTGCCAAACTGCTCGATAACCTGTTACCTACCGAGCGACAAATACCAAATGTAAACGAGGTTTCGGAATGCGGCGCAGATGTTAATGTTTCATTACAAAATCTTACAGAACTTGACAAGGCAAAATTTTTAAACTGCAAAGAATATTTATGCCGATGGGAGAAAGTCGTGTTGCTTGCAGTGAAAGACAATGATTCTACGGTCGTCAAAACTCTGATAGATGAAAACAATAATCGGCACGCGATGATCATTAAATATTTAGAATCGTACAGTGAGGAAGAGAATGATATTGACAATTTATTGTACGTTGACAATAAGAATAATAAAAATATAAAAAATGCGTGCTACGACACACTTTATTCCAACATAAAAATATTGGGTGTTGAAGGGGAACATTTCTTTATTTACGTCGAAAATTTAATTAAATTTTATCTGGTGTGTATTTTTCACAGACTTAGAGTGCAACGGGTTTTTGCGCGCAAACTGCTAGTTTCCCTACAAATTAATCAGTTACCTTTTATTCGATCTAAATCTTTAACGTCGTATATGATACGTTGGACTGACAAAAAGTTTTTTGAGGAAAGCGTGGTTAAAGAACACGAACAATTTATCGGCATAATGAAAAAATTTGAAAATGGTTTGAATGATGTGGATTGTCAAGCTTTCAAAAGTTATATCGGACACCACATAAATCTGCGGAAGTATAACTTTCCGGCGTTGCATAAATGTGAAGCTTTATACTACAAACTGACGGAACATTCCCCGAAATGCATCTATGGTAGACCACGGGATAAAGACATTTTTCAGCTGCTGTATCCGCACTTGCTAAATTAATAATGTTTGTCGGTTGGGTAACCTTTTTTTACGCGAGCTTCGCAATGGCAAAGACTAAACGTTATTTATCGTTTGTACACGGCTAACATGCGCGTCATCTCCTCCGGGTAGGCGTTGAGCACGGGGAGTAGCTCAGGTGTCTCCGACAAGCGCTGCATAAGCTCGGCGGCCTCCGCGTCTAGCTGCGACACGCCGCCGCGCACCGACGTGAGAGCGCGTGCCACGTCGGACGCGTCCTGGTTGCACACGTCCGATGACCACAGCATACCGGCGGCTTGCGTCTCGTCCAGCTTCGCGCCGTTGTGCGCGCGCAGCGTCGCGAGCATGTCGGGGGTGTCGCAACAATGAGTGTCGGACAACGCGCGGGCCGCGTACACCACGCTCGGATCGTAAAGGACGGGGGCGTAAAAGTCGTCGGGGAGTCGCACGCCATACGCGCGGTACACATCGCGCAACGTCCGGAATATTTTTCGCATCGTCGATTGCATCGCGTCGGTGCGGTCGACGCGTTTCAGAGCCGTCCGCGCGGCGAGGACCACGGCCTCGTACTGAGTACGGACGTCGTGATAAACAGCGAAGACGCCGTACAGTTTGCACGCGACGGTCAGGTCGGTGCGATCGAGCAGTTCGCACGCGAACGCAGACAGTCGGGTTAGTTCCGTCTCCGGCCCCATGCTTTCGCGCACGATGCGATACACCGTTTGCAGGTCGGTGTCCGGCGTGATTTTCTTCAGGGTGTCGAGGACGTGTTGGATCCACATTTTTTTCTGCTCGTCGTATGCTTACCGATTTTACCTGTGTCAGGGCGTGGAAATTTATATTTTGAACACCTCGACGCTGTGGACACGAACCAGTTTGGTGATTGTTGCATGAGGTAAAGTAGCTAAGTGCGACGCGCATCGGGCGCAGCAATAATTGTGCCCTACAAAAATTCAAGCACTCCTTCACGCCGGCTGCTTTCGTGGTTACCGTTGATCTGGTCTACCAATGCCTTCACAACATCCTTGGTCGCACCGTAGAGATCGCTCGTAGGTTGCTGTAGTATGCACGCTCGTAGGTTGTTGTATTTTCAGTACGCATCACCACTTCATAATTGCAACATTGATAACCGTCTTATATTTGTGACATTATTGCTATTACCGACACCGTCTTTCCTTTTATTACTCGCCGACAATGTGGTGCAAAAGATGCATTACGGCAATTTCACCATCTACGAAAAGTCGGTGGTGTATCGCTCGCGGAACGTGCTCATACAGGACAATCTCAGGGTCGTAAATTCTCTTGGAGGCGGTGGCAGTCGTTTTTACAACTATTCGGATCAAAATCAAAGCGACGGGTGCATCGGCGCCACCGTGCCCTCGCTGTACGCGTGTTTGATCGGATACTCGGAACAGATCAAGGACAATCCCATAGACACAACGGGCACTTTCGCCAGTCACACCGGGCTGGAGTCCATGAAGCCCGTGATGTACAGCACCGCGAAATACTATAAGGAGAAGTACCAATTCCATACCCCCTCCGCTCCGAGTGGGGACGACTCGTACTTCGAGCAGCCCGTGCAAGCAAACACTATATGTTTCCAAGGGCATCAGGCGCGGTACAATCACCAGACGGGCGGGCTGGACCGTGTGACGCTGAACACCGGGCACTGGGGCGAGCGCGTGTACCCGGGGTGCGGCAAGGTTCGCAAAGGCCTCAGCAAATATCTGGAGCCGGTGACGTACTCGCACATGTATCACGGCGGCGGCATGATGATGGGATCGATGTGAGACGCGTAGGCCAGACGCATAAATGGTAAAAAATAAAAGATGATCGCCATTTTATAATCGCATTCATGAGACGCACTTGTTTGCAGATCAGCACGCACGCCCACAAGCGACCCCGGCGGCGTCGGCAAGTATCTATGGAGGGTGTCGCACCCAAGTTAGTCGGGGTGGTTGCGGATTCGCGTGGCGACGACTCGCGTCTGCGGGTAGATATACATACACGCGCGCGCGAGCTTGCGATTTGTGACGAGCGTCGCCGATGCCGGACGTAACGAGCAACCGATCACGGCTCGCCGGAAAAGCGTGGGAGCGCGTCACGTCCAAGATCTGTTCGAGCTGGTCCAGTTCATCGCAGGGATTGGTGATGAGGTGGGCCAGTGTCATTCCGGCTTGAGCGGAGTGGCGGCCACCTGCCGGTGTGTGGGTTTTGCGCCGCGGACGTGTGGCCCGGTGCTTTCGACCACTTTCCGGCTGTGATGCCACCTCCGCTTCCTACGGCGGCAGACACACCGGGAGACGGGGGGGGATGGTCCCTCAACTGGAGCACTCGGAGCCAAACGAGCTTTCGGAGATGCCCGGTGCCGGCGGTCATGGTGGTCCTGGTGGCTCGGGGAGCGGTGACCCTGGAGGGCCGGGAGGCCCGGGGAGTCCGGGCGAGGACCCTGGCGGCGATGGCGAAGACGGGGATGGCGACAGCCAGTTCACCTTCTCGTCTTCCTCTCGTTACAGGGAGCCCCGGAGCCATTACAGTCGTAAGGACGAGCAGCACGCTCTCAAGGAGGCCACCAGAGCCATGGAGAAGGCAGTGGACAAATACCACACAGAGGTGGAGGGGTCGTCCCACGTCTTTGGTCGGCTCCTCCGATTTGTTCGGCAGGTCAGGGAGGTTCGGGAACTGGAGCCGGTGCGCTACGCCATGGAGATGGCGCGTCTGGGACCACTAGAGAGCGGGGGTGAGGAGAAGGTGTTGTCGACCGGCACGGCAGCGAGCGGTGACGCGGCTCCAGGTCCGGGAGTGGTTGTTGGAAAGGCGTCATCCTGAGGTAGGCCACCCCCTTACCCCACCGCAGCACGGCTCACATCCTCTGCGGCTCCATCCCACCGAGCTTTGTCGGTGGCGTGCCGCAGCCCGCCGCCTGATGCGATGCGCTTTTGGACATTCAGAGGGGTCCTTGCTACGAGGAGGCTAAAGCGTGCGGGGTGCGTCGATGGGAGTGCAGGAGGGGTGCAGGAGCCGTACCTCCTCCACAAAGTTCGCAACCCATTCCATCTCTACCAACTCTTCCTCATCAATATCACTTCCATGATAGTGCGGCAATCCTATTGTGAAGATTTTGTAAATCATCTCATCATGATCACATGTGTACATGTCGGTGTCTCTCTTCAATTGGTCGATGCTGAGACACCCATCCATGTATCGAACGGTGATCAGCGTCCTGCCACTACTCTGCTCCTCCACGGCCGTGACCTCTACCGGGTACCAAAGCATGTCTCCTATCTCGTTCTCGAAAAATGCAAGGACCTTGCCCACATCGGAAGTAGCATCTAGGTCCAGTATTGTGAATTCGCCTAATTCCAACTCTCCATCAAATTCAGCCGCACACTCTTCTGCAGAGGTGAAACCCTTCGGGGATACATGTGCGCCACCTGAATCAAAATTTATTTGTCAGTAAGGGATTATTTTCAATACAAACGCAAGAAAGGTATGGCATCATCACCTGCGGATGGTTCTGGCTCATTTGCATAAGCACCCCCGAGGTCTGAAGCAACTTCGCTGGGCATATGGATCGTAGCACTCTCATCTGTAGTACCAAAGCAATTCGACACTGCCCATGTCTTATATGCCGTGATGATGGTGGCATGATCGCTCATTTTCATAAGATATTGTTGCTTCGCGAACCGCCGGGTCTTTGAGAGGGTGGCCGCCTCATCGGAGCCCTCTAACAAGATGTTGATCTCAGCACATGCCACCTCCCAAGTGAACTTCTCCTTGCGGTCCACCTTTTGTTGCTTGAAAGCACGAGTTAGTAATATAGCCACTTCAGCCACTGCAGGATCGAGCTTGACCTGCTTAGCACCCTTCTTTTGCCAGGTCTCGCATGCGACGCCGTCGCCCTCAGCACAAGGCACCTGCTGGCTATCCTCTGCCTGTGATGACAATTTGGGAGTGTTAAGTAAGACATGCGTGTGGTCGTGTGATGAGGAATGAACACTATACACTATATACTGCCAAATGACATCTGCAACCCCCTCTCACCACTCCCACCCCAAAGCCCTTGCGCGGGAAACCCTGCCAAATATCTGCGAATCTGACCAATGCTCTCCACACTTGCGCCGCCACTGCTGTTTTGCGTTGTGTGTGTTTATGTGTGTGTGTGTGTGTGTATGTGTGCGAGTGCGTGTGCGTGTGAAATCATATGCACTCACCATGTCGTCACGAGGCTCCCTTCTCTTCAAAGTACGCAACCGCTGCTCAGCATACATCGCTTGCGTTCCTTCAAAGTCAACTTTGCGCTTCACTGCATAATCATCCCTGCGTGCCGCTACATCACCGTCGAATGAATTATGCTTCAACACCTCGTTGACAATCTCACACGCAGTGTTTACTTGTCGGACCCTTCTCTTGATGACGCATTCGAGCCATAACACAATGTATTTTTTCCACCACACAGTGCGGTCGGCCAACTTCTGGACGCGGAAGGGATTCGCAAATACTTCTTCTACTTGTCCATCTTCATCCACATCGATGGCGGGAACCGTCAAGCTTGCGCCTTCGATTCCAACCCATCGGATCTCATATACATTAGGATCTTCCGAATTGCGGTGGACATCCAGAATACATGCATCTCCGCATGTGAAACCTTGAGGTGTTAATGTCTGTAGGGAGAGAGTTTTCCTCAAGGTATCCATGAGGTTCTCAGCCTCTTCGATAGTTGGAGCATGCCGTACTTTGTGCTCTGCCGCGTGCATGAATTTCACCCATTCTCGTTTTGAAAATGGTGCGACATCCTCAACAGTGAGGTCACGCTCGACAAATTCTTTCGTCGCCTTTTTACAATGAAACAGGCACCAAGCGACGATGGCACCCGCAACTTCGCCATGCTCGAGCATTTCAGCTCGCACCCGTGCGTTATACGCAGGCCAAGACGTACGCAAGACAGCATGCAAATGTGCATACAACAGATTGATCGCACAATCCAAGCTCATATATAAGACATCCACATTATTGCCGAAAATATCTTTCTCGGCCGCCAAAAACTTTTTCAAAGAGTCTTCAATAGGCGAAATGCATGTTGCGGTGCCCAGCAACCTGCTTATCTTTTAGATTTTAGATTTTAGAAGTCAATCGTCTACAGGATTTGTTTTGTTCATACCTGACTTCACATTCGAAATAGTATGCACTGCACATTTATTGTAAAGATGTATAAGCATAGTTATGTAATGAATATAGAGTAGACAATCGAGCATGCTTTGCTAACGTGAGCACATTCTCCTACCAATTGTTAGTTAGTTTGCATATGTTTCTTCCGTAAACTGTAATATTATGTTTATAGTGCATAATCTTCTGTATAATTTCCGTAAATAATCTGGCCGTAAATATCAGTCTTCTTTGTGTCGCTGCGACAATAATGAGCCCCGCACTCACTGTTTGTCGCACTGCGACAATAATGAGCCCCGTACTCACTTTTGTCGTCCCAGAATATAATTGATATGTCGCATGGTGCGACAAAAATAAAAGATCATGCGACACAGGTGAAGTGCTACCCTCTAAGTCAATATTGGTAATGTGAATAAGAGAGATGGAATCTCGGTCACCATTTCCTTTCCAATGAAACTCACCCGTGTCCGGGGGTACTATGTTGTGTCTATATTGTTTCTTGACATATCTGGCCTGTGGGTCCA
>LGRX02033262.1:0-76975 GCA_001247695.2 Cymbomonas tetramitiformis
CCCACCCGGGACCCGTTTGCCTGTCGAGTCTGACAGGACACCACTTAAAGAACTAGAACAGACCGTCGACTCGAGAGCAAATGTGTTCATGAAGAAATCTCGCTCAATCGTGTTTGGCGTGTACTGTGCCACCCTTGCAGTGATAGTAAATGCGCTGGATGCGGCCAAGCACCTGTGGCATCCTGGGAGCCAATGCGAGCCGGTCAGCTGGTGCAGCAACGACCGCTCATCGAATTAGAGCGTGCCGACCAACCGGTCATGAACCGACATCAGAGCAAGTCTCCGGGGTCAATCAACCTGTTGGGTGGTGGCTGCTCGGAGTGGATGGGCCGATGAGCGTGGCGATGACCAAAGGAAGTGAGGTCTTCCCCAGGGGATCCGAGGCGCAGCTGCGAAACAACCAGGGGGGGCTGGTCAACTATAGGGGGGCCTGGCGCAGCATGCGGGCTGGGATGGGAGCATGCAGAGGCCTCCAAGGAGAGTCTGCTTTGCGTGTACCCACCGCGCAATAGGCCGCCTCAAAGAAGGGCCACCTCCGGTGTCCGACTTGGAGGATCGGGGGTGTAAGTGGGTGACAGGAGTTCAAGGAGCGGCTGGTTGAGTTCGTCAAGGGAACTGGAACAGTGCGGGCCCATCTACTTGCGTGCTCTCCCTCTTTCCCTTTCTCACTCTCACTCACTCTCTCTCTCTCTCTGTTAAAAAATGCTTAGCCGATCAATTCATTCACTCTCTCTCTCTCTCTCTCTGATTCGGCAGAGATATAGGTGTGTGTGATCCTAACATTGGACTTCCATGGTGACACCAACTCTATGGGACGGAAGCGCTTGCGCTGGACATCCTGCGAGTAAGCTGCGTCTTGAGTGATGTGCTCCACACTTGCACTGCAACGTTTACGCTGCACCGTTCCTACTTGGGGTCCCATCCCCACAGTTGCCTGTGCATCCCAAGCCCTTCCAGTGGTTGATAGTTCACCCACCGGTCGTCGCCTTCCCGACAACGGCTCATCACTGTTAGTTCTGGCACGGTCAGCAACCTCGCCACGTGGGCAGGGAAGCTGCTGAGACGCCGTATGTTGCCGTGCAACCTGTTGTTAGTGGTCAGCGCTATCGGGATGGGCCCCCGAGCTTTGAGGGGCCCGGTATGTGTGAACTCCACCCGTGACCCTTCCACCCGCACCTCGCTCAAAACCCTCCCCACCAGTTTCCCCCATGCCAATATCCCCCTCAAGAAGCTGGGTTCTCCCATCTTCTTGCCCCCATCAAAGAGGCCCTTCAATGTGCGTGTATTTGTGTTGAGCTGAGTTTGGGCTTTCGTGCTGAAACAATTATGTGGCCAAGTGGGTGTGGCCAAGTGGGTATGTTTCTTCGTCTCGGTCTCTCTATACGCCCGCGCTGCCTCGCTGGTTTTGTGCTTCTCTTCTATTCAACATGAAGCCCTGGATGTGACACCTCAACGCTGTACCAACGACACTGCGGCGGCGATGAGGAAGATTGCTGCGGCGTCCTCGAAGCACGTTCGATGCGAGCAATGGCGCAGTGGCTCATGACGGCGCTTGGGGTGTGGGGTGAGGGAGGGGTGTTGCATTCTGTGGTGTGTATATATCTGGCGGGTGGACAGGGCTCGCTGCGCTTCGACAACGGCACGGAGGTGCGCCCACAGCGTTCCAGAAACCCGCCGCCTTTGAAATGCAGCCGGCCGTGACGCCAGGATTTCGGCCCCTCAACCCGGGGAAAGGTCAGGGCTGGTGCCAACCACTAGTTGTATTGCCTGGTGGTTTGCGATGCCAAAAGTAAAAACTGCCCAGAGCATATGCCTTGTGTGTAATCCAACAACAGTGTGCTAAAAGGTCAAGCCAAAATGTCCGGAGCCTTTTACCGTTTAGCAAAGTGTTGTTGGATTACACCCGAGGCACAGGCTCCAGGCATCCCAGCAAAACTCCGTCAGATACCAGGCGGTCGGCTGGGTTGACCCGGAGGGCCGGCCCGCTTCAAGAGTATGCGAGCTCTCCCTCAGCACTCTTAAACCCCCAAGAAGTATCAATTTACTGATCCCGCTATTGTGTCAACCGCACTGGAGGCTGCAGCAACCGCGCCCTGAAGGTTCTTCGTACCCTCGACTTGCTGACTCGATGATAAATCTTTCCGTAGCATGCTCACCCGCCCACCCAATGTATACACCCTACACACCCCGAGCCACACTTTATGCGCAGCCCCATACACACTCCACCGGAATCCCAGCTGACCAAGAGAGTAGCCAAGCCTCTGCCCACAGAACTCCGGCGCGGCTACCCAAAGGAACCCGGGAGGCCGTCGACTGCAGAGAGCAGCGCGTGGTGCCAGCCACCCTCTATTTTTTTCCGTGGGAGGCACCTCGGTGCCCACATTTGATTTCTGATTCTCTTCGTCATTCATACCTGCGCCAGTTGCTGTCTGTGTTTTCGCGGCATGTGTGAATTTTGAATCACAGTGTGTTGTGTGGCGCGTGGCATAAGTGATGGACCCGGAGCTTTCTGTTGTGACATGCTTGATGCGGTCGCTGAGCCGTCAGGCACTCGTCACATCTTTCAATGTGCTACCATGTCACGGCCGTGCCTTGCTCTTCTAAAAGAAAAAAGAAAAAGAAAAAAGAGCCACCCTTTTCGGGGTGTGGGGCTTTAAGTCCCCATGACTCTAATTCTATTCCTTTTTAGTCCGGGTGGTTGTCTACTTTGCTTCTGTATAGTTTGTGACGGCTTACTGCATATCCTGTTGCTAGGCCGTGTACCTTTCTTAGTAGGTGTAGTGCTTGCTCTTCTCTGTTTTGTTTTCTCCAATAAAGTGTTGGTGGCTTCCTTGGATTATGCCACTTGAGTTGTGGACCCTTTTGACCGAATGTGTGGGATGGGGGAGAGGGGGGTGGCGACAGGTGGTGCAAATGCAGATTGGCTTCAAAAGTCCGTTGGTGTGGCACGAGGCGCCACAGGTTCTGCGCGATGAGTACTCCTTCTGGCGAGACTGGCTGCAGGAGCGGTTGGCAAGAGCACCCCGCGGGCTGCAGGCAATCCTTCTTCCCCGTCCCTCGTGCTGACCCGTGCGAGTTATCTCAACGTTTTCGCCCTCATCGCACACATCCTCCTTTCCCTTGTGCCATCCGACGGCAACTCACTCACCTCCGATTGGACAAGATTGTCTCTCTGCAAAGGCTTTCAGTTGCAACACCTTTCACGCATCGTGTTGCTCCTGTCGCGGGACTCTTTGAGCTTTCTCTTCCGTCCAAGCTCCGCGTGAATGGCAGTTCGCTCATTCCGTCCGTCGGATCGCCTTCCTTAGTAACCACATTTTCTAACGTGGGGCCTCTATTTCCACCGCCTTCGATGTTTCAGCAGATTCGGGAGATGTGTGGGAAGGTTCGTGGCAAGGCGCAATCACATTGCCTTTGCTGTACATGCAATTATAGGCAAACCTCCACGCAGCCATTGTCAGTATTGGACATTTCTCCCACACAGTGACGAGCCTTTGAGGCTCACCTGGGAATAGATATCACCGGTCGCCTCTCAGATTGCATATGCGCGGATGAGACGGCATCCTTTGTCGCGCTGAGGGGCTTTTTATGCCACCTCCTTCGGTATTGCAAAACCAGCCGGCATCGGTGGACAAGTCGGTGCCATGACGTAGTCGACCGCCTGTGCACTGCATGCGGAGAGCAAGTCGTGGAAGCTTGAGGTGCGTCGGGTATATGTCAAGAGAGTTAGGCAGCTGGGGGGATGCGGGAAGGGTGCAGGATGGGTTCGTGACTACGAGCTGGTTTCGATATGCGGAGACCTATAAGGCGCTGATGGTGCGTGGCTCTGCTGCCACATACCATGCAGGCCGCCATCCCTGTGTCTGCTTGAATACGGATAACTCAACTATTGGCTGGAGAGTTGATGGCGGCTTCGGGTCAATCAGACCTGTCAGGCACAAGTTGTGGCACGCCCAGCCACAAGACACCTCATACTGTGCTGTTAAGATTTTGGCCGTCGGTTATCATCCAGTGAGTGTGCCTCAAGCTGTCCATCAGCCGTCCTGATGATTCCCCCCTCGAGTGCTTTGTAGAGGGATCTCTAGCATACACCATTCTCGCCGTGGTAGATGTCACTATAGCGAATTGCAGACAGTGGCCCGTTGCATATTCACTCCCACAAGGCTCTGACCGGATTCGAAATGGCGGGTGTATGATGCTGTCTCATGGAACAGCAAAGCAGTAGCCCGGCGAATATCCTATCCATGAGTACCCCGCAAATGACTGATCATCCATTGTATAAATTATAATTAACTGCACTGAGAAACGAATGCATCCGTGCTTTTCCGACCTCCCATTTCGGAAACGACTTTCCTGATCTCCCATCCGCAGATGTCATTCCCAATTCTCTCTGTTTCGCTTTCAAGATGTGATTTCTTGGGTACCATTCCCATCGAGTTCTACAGTGGCAGATCATTATATATCCCTTTGAGTCCGCCATTTGCGGGGTACTCCCTATCTAGTAAGCCGGCGCCGTACCTGCGCTCCATGCAAGCACCCACCGAGTCAAAGTGCCGCCGTCCCTCTCCCCCCGCTTCCAACACCCCCACCCCACGGATGTTGGGAAAATCGCAGGAATCAGCCACGTGGTCGCTGAGCCTCTCGCTGGCGTTGGCATGGCTTGTGCTGCTGCTCTCCACGGGGAGTGTCATCCTCTCGATGCTGTCAACTTTGTGCATCGCGTGTGTGGTGCGGCAGTCCACTCCACGAGACCTCCCTCGTTGCACCATGTGCTCCTCTCTTTCGCACTCCCCTTCGGCGCAGCGCTTTGGGACCTGCCCTGCCATAGGCGTGACTGATGACTTTGTTACGGAGCACTGTCATAGGCGCGGCTGACTTTGTTGCGGAGCACTGTCATAGGCGCGACTGACTTTGTTGCGGAGCACTGTCATAGGCGCGACTGACTTTGTTGTGGAGCACTGTCATAGGCGCGACTGACTTTGTTGTGGAGTACCGTCATCGGCGTGACTGACTTTGTTGTGGAGCACTGTCATAGGCGTGACTGACTTTGCTGTGGAGCAATCATAGGCGACTGACTTTGTTGCGGAGCACCGTCATAGCGCGACTCGACTTTTTGGTGGAGCACTGTTATAGGCGACTGACTTTGCTGTGGAGCACTACCACAGAGGCTGACTTTGTTGCGGAGCACCGTTATAGGCGCGACTGACTTGGTTATGAGCACTGTCATAGGCGTGGCTGACTTTGCTGTGGAGCACTGTCATAGGCGCGACTGACTTTTTTGCGGAGCAATGTCATAGGCGTGACTGACTTTGATGCGGAGCACTGTTATAGGCGCGACCGACTTTGTTGCGGAGCCATGTCATAGGCGCGACTGACTTTGTTGCGGAGCACTGTCATAGGCGCGACTGACTTTGTTGGGGAGCACTGTCATAGGCGCGACTGACTTTGCTGTGGAGCACTGTCATCGGCGCGACTGACTTTGTTGCGGAGCGCAGGTAATCGACTTCATGGGGTTCATGGTGATAGCGGGATGGGGGCTCGGGATCATTGAATCTGTGTGCATCACGGTGCTGGTGGGGCTCTCTGTGGATTACATTGTACATATCGCCAACGGCTACGTCCAGGGCAGCGTATGTGGCCTCTCATTCCTCTGCACCCAGCTTCTTATCACTCCATTCCCACCACCGGAGCTGCACACTTTGCCAGCTCAGCAGACCCCATGAAGTTGCGATGCAGTGGAGGGTGGCAAGCATGGCTGCCGCGGGTTCTCGATTTGAAGAGCAAGTTGACTTGATTCTGTGCATTGGTCGAGACAATTTCTGCAATTGCGCGGCCCTGCGGTGGTCACACGGCGGAGAAGGCTGAGAAAGGTTGAGCTGACACTGTGCTGCATGGTACAGCTTATGTGCTGCGATATTTTGTTTGAACTCATAGACTGATGCTAACGAAACCTTTGTTGTGCCCGCCTTCTCTCCGAAGGATTCATGACACACTAGAACCATATTGAGGGTGAGAAACAAGTTGTTGTCATCAACGTGAGTTCCTCTATCAGCATAGCTGCTGACCTTATCAGCGAAGTTCCCATCTCAGCTCCGGTCACCACTGCTGCCATAGAACTCAGCGAGCTCACCTTCACTGTGGTGTGGAGAAAATGCAGTCCCAGAACCGCCATACTCGTGTTCGGCAGGCAGGTCGTCACATGGGCATGTCCGTCCTGTGCGGGGCTGTGACAACCATCGGAGGTAAAATGCCCACTGGGGCCGCACATCCTTCCCGGCTTCCCGTTCATATTGAATTGCCGGCGCCTCCGATTTTCCTTCAACTTCGAGAATTTTCACGTTGATCAGGTCTCGCCTCCCGAATGTGACCTGCCACAGCGCTCGAAAGTCATCTGCACACCTTGTTTTTCGAGGCAGTGAGTTCAGACAAGTGATGAGAAATTTGCCACTTTATCAAGTCCTGCTGTTGGCACTTGTTTTGGGAGCGCCCTCAAGTCACGACGGTCCCGTCTGCCTCCAGAGGAGCTGTGTGTCATTCAAAGTTGCGAAAACCAGCATCTTCCATTGAGGCATGTCGCATACCACTTGGTGCGGGCTTCAACCGCCAATTGGCCTACGAGGAAAACTTGAAATTGCCAAGAATGCCGGCATACCTCTCTCCCTTCGTAGCAAAAAAATGACCATGGCTGGCCTCCCTTGTGAAATGACGAGTCCAAGGTGTCAGCGAGGACTCAGCGTTTTGCCGTAGGTCCATCCAGAATGCCTTGTTGCACTCAACCCCGATTCCCACTGGTGGTGTGCCCATTGACATGATCAGCTCGGCTGGTGTTGCTCAGGTGCCTTGTTCCTTAAAGGGTGCACGATTGTCTTCTTTGATCGTTTCGGGACCTTCGTGGCCATCACTCTCACCACCGCGCTGCTCCATGCACTGCTGCTTTTCCCAGCCTTGTGCGCCATCTGTGCCCCGCAGGTCCATTTCTTGCCGGATGCACCTTCTGTGCCCGACCCCCTCCCCTCGCTCACCTTGTACATTTCCTGTCATCCACCTGAATCAATGCATCGCTGTTGTGCCCTCAGCCCGGCAACCTCCCGTTCTCAGTATGAAAACAGGAGGTGCTTCGTACCTGCTCATCTTCTCTCTGTCGGCTCGAGTGCAAATGCTGGTAGCCCACTTACCTGGTGTCTATGTCACAAGTGAGAACATAAACCCCTGGCGGGCTGCTCAAGTAAATATGATCTTGCCATGGAAGTATTAGGCCATGAGGTCAAAAGACAGCTGGAGGGATAATGATGGAACCATGCAGGACACATCCGTACACATCATGATTCGTGGATGGCGAGGATTGGTGAAATTACATTCGTGGATGGCAAGGTATGCCATGGACCGAGCAGAGTGTGCCATGCGCGTGTTAGGGTTGCCCATGCTCATATACTTTGCCTCATATCTCTGAACAATAAATCCATGTAAGGTCCTGTAACAATTAGCGCTCAGAATGGCATGGCACTTTTTAGAGACTAGGGCGTGTGCTTTGCGTGTTCACAATCAGGACGCTCCCATCACTTTTATTGGCATACGATATCACTTTTTACTGGCCGCTAGATGCAATTTGCAAATTAAGTCAAGCTTCACTAGCTGCTGGTAGTAACTGTGGTTGTGTTAGCAAGCGGGCAGGCATTCAGAAAATATCAGACATGCCAACTTGTACACGGCCCTTCATAAATTTCGTTATAAAAAATTGTTCTGTCATGTTGCTTCTGATTGTCGGTGTATGTGCGCAGGTATTTAAACTCTGAACGAATATAACAATGGGAGATAATTCTGTCTGGGATATGCGACCTATCATATACTGAGAACCCCGCAAATTACACATCGTCCGTTGAATCATATGAAATGGAGTCCAGTGCAAAGCTACAGACGCCCGTGTTTTTGCGACCGCCAGTTCGAATTGGTGCCAGCCCACATGCGCGTGCGCCGGAGACTAAATGTCTCATTTATTTCAATGGCGGTCTTACATGTGCTCTCACATCGAGTGCAAGACTTTGCCTATTTGCATGTCCAGCAGCGATGCAGTACACCTTCCTCGTTCCTGACAATGAGGGCCTGACCTGATTTACTCATAATAGGAAGCATGCATTTTGCATGTCTCTCAATGGACCTGTGCATACAGGTTTAATGCATAGCACAAAAATATCTTCTGTGCGCATAGCATTACTGTAGCGGCTGTTCGGACACCGGTCGTTGAAACAAGGCAGATTCGTGGATCGAACCAATCCGCTTCGCTTTGGGTCACCTAACCGCCGCATGGAACATGCTTCGCGCGTCCCCGACCGCTTATCATGTTATGGAAAATTGTAGTCGCCTGTATATGCTTATTAGAAGATATTTGGGCGACAGTAGGCGCTTTCGATCTTGGTGGGTATCAACTGAAAACGTTTACACCAGGTACCCCCCTTTGCAGGATTTGTAAATATTCCAACACCTTGCAAATATATTATTTCGGAATGCGTATATTGGCACAAGTGCGCTTGCGTGAATGAAATTGCACGTATCTTCACGGGCGCGTTTTCGTTAAAGAAACCACGTGTTACAAATCTGTTGCAGACATGCTGCAATGCATCCGTCAACACATCCGCAATGCATTCCAACATCTAGTGGGAGCGCCCAACGTTTGGCGCACCGCCTACTCAAACGGCGTCTTCAGCCTAACATGGCTAACGCAGTGAACGAATATAACGTGGAGTGGGTCGACGACCTAGAGGGATACATATAATTGATATATCCGAGTGAGTCAGAATGCGGTGTACCGTTCACTTTAGTAAGTGTAAATACGTATATAATAATTAATGAAAGATAATAACTTAAACCTAAAACCCGCTCGGTCGGTCGGTCATGCACGGTATTGTACTCCTACTACTACTGCTATGTCACTGCGGTCTGGACGGACACGACTAGAGTCGTCTAGGGTCAGGGACAGGCCTGTCAAAAACACAGATCCCAGCAAGGTTTGGCCCGTTGCGCTTACTGCACGCTCTTCGTGCTCAATGCACAGAGCACCCGCTCACGACGTCGCGAGCCTGAACCCTTGGATTCCCGAAGTTATTGTAACCCCGTGTATACGACCCCCCGCCATTGCGGCTTACATTGGTGTGCAAATCTTTGTATTGGTATCGCGACACCCGCGGTATACAAGTTGACCGCTTTCGCTCTCCCCAAAAGAGTTGGAGCGAAACGAAACGAGCAGAGGATAATCTAGCGATCGCGAGAGGTCCGGGTCGATTTTCTTTCGTGTGGCTTTTCGGAGCGGTAGCTAACAATACTCCGGATCGGCCCAAAGCTCTCGACCGTGCAAAATTAAGCCCTCGAGACCTTGAGTGTCAACAACAGTCTAAAAAATGAGCTCGAGGCCGGAACTGGGCCGCTTATATTCGGATGCTTTATAAGTATAGAAACCATTTGAAATTCAATAGAAACGTGTGTGTGTTTTTTGTTATAATTCTGACGAATTATAACAAAATGCGCCTCGAGAGGATATTAACAGTAACACTTGCATTTAAGAAACTCGACATTAAGAAAGTAGCCAACGTTTGGGGGGTAACCAACTCGATGAATTCGGCTGGCTGACTTTTCTCTCGACAATGTTTAGGAATAAGAGAATCCGATGTTAAGCCAAGGCTGCCCACGCTTTGCTCCTAGGGGGCGGGGGCATTACAAACGAAGTCAAAGGGGGTTCAGGGTGGCTTCAGGCCCCCATGATCCGTAGTAAAGGAACCCCCCAATCAAAGGGGGCGAGACACGCCCAAAGCAAGCCGTGCGATTCGCCCGCAGATGTACGGCTGCCCTCAAATGGTTCCTTAAGCACGAGAACTCGCCGAGTTCTCACGATCGATGGGACCGAATTGAGGCAGGCTGCCCACCTCCCCGCCGTTCACGTCGCCATCATCGTCACCCAAGCCGACAGCCAGTGTTTATCCTTGCATGGGGCACTCCCGCCCCCGTGCGTGATGGTTGGGGAGGGGAGCTTCATCGCCGAAAAACGGTGTATGTGAGGGTCCATCACCCCCATGAGGAAAATCAGGGTCTGGTGGGAGGGGGGTCCGGACCCCCCGCGACCCAAAATGGAAGTCGGGGGAGAGGGGAGGGGTGGGCGGAATCGATGTCCTTGCGCGACGGGCCCAGAAATAAAAAATTGTGGGGCTGTTTTGTTTATCGGCCAATTACCGACGCGAGGCATGGCGCATGCTGATATATATACCCTCCCGTCTCCGACGGACGGCCCATGCGGCGTTTAATGTGTCGTGGTGTACGTCCGTCGTCCGTGGTCACACTTTCGTTTCAGTACGTGGTCGCCAGGTTTTTATGTGACATGAGACGCAGTCCGCAAAGCTCCCAGAACGAAAGTTGGTGACACTGTCATGAACGTCGCCTGTATGGGCTGGAACAGGAATTATACACAAATAGAATTTCCGTCGTCGTCGTGGTGGTGGTCACACTTTCGTTTCAGTACATGGTCGCCAAAATTTTAATGCGACATGAGACGCAGTCCGCAAAGCTCCCAGAACGGAAGTTGGTGACACTGTCAGCGCTAAAGGTGTTTCATGGCCAACGATCGTTTGATGTCTGTGAAAAGGCCGGTCGCCTATTTCAAGCCATCCGCCGTTTTCCATTAACCGAGCAGGTGACGTTCCTTATTACGCGACACATTCCGCGCACCCCACTTGCATGAAGTGATCGTGCTTTGGATGATATAGTGGATCGATCCTGGGGTATTGCATTTCTCCTCGTAATCTTCTCTCGCGGCGGTGTGCATGAATATATATGTACAAGTCACTAACATCTGAAGTATGGTACGTGTTTGCATGTTGCAGGTCCGAGCGGCTAGCGATCCCGCACACATCCGCTTCATTCAACGGTGCCAGTCGGATAACGAGCAACCTATCCAGAATTCCGATATTGACCGTCTGCGAGTGCTAACTGCCGAGGACATACAAACGGACCGGGATTGGCTTTTCGCGACGGTGGCCGTGACCGGCAATCGGCAACGGCAAGCTATCAATGATGTGCGGGCACAACATTTTGCGCGTCTTAGTGGTCAACCGGTCATTCGTTGGAAGAAACCGATCGCAACCACACTTTTGGACTCTCGGCACGAGGAAGTGCTCCGTTCCGAATTTCCCGAATTGACCGGCACTTTTGTTGCGGGGTCGCCTGGGATTATTCTTAACAACGACCTCAATCCCTCCCGAGGATTAGCGAACGGCACGCCTGCCAAATTCCACAGCTTGATTCTCCAAGACGCAAGCAAATCCATCGATGCGGCAAAAATCAATAATGCCCGTCCGGGAGAAGAGGTGTGGATCGAGCCGCCTTACGCTGTCAATGTTCACGTTGAGCACTTGGATTCCTCAAATTGGTGCGACCAGGCGACGTTAGCTCCCGAGGTTCGAGCACCAACTACTAGCGAGGGAAACGCGACATCTGCGGTGCCCAGCGATGTTAGTCGGCCGCGCAGTATCGTACTCCCCGTTAAGATCGGCAAGCGTCTAGATAATTTGACCGTGAACCGCGCATCCCAAAAGAGCAAGATATACTTCCGAGCTCACGGAGTTGATTTGGCTTTCGCCTTGACCTTTCACAAATTCCAAGGACAGACCGTGCAAAAGATAATATTAGATCTCAGCCAGACACCGAAACGAAGGGCGTCTTTAAGTTATGCTTTCAAGCTTTTTATGTGGGAATGACGCGTGTCAAGCAGTCGGATTGCATTCGTATATTACCGGGAACCGATGGTGGAAAGCCCGACTTATCTCATTTGCTGAAATTTAAACCGGATCCCGAGCTCCAAAGATGGATGCACGGATTTGATAGGCGGACTCGTGAATGGAAACGACCTCCACCTAAAGCGCAACCACGCAAATCTGCAAACAAGACCCGCCCCATCGCCAAACCAGGACAACGAGGCGGTGCCGAGGGCAACAGAGATATCGCCAATAGGCGCCCCAATGAAGTTAACGAACGCACGTCCACAACTCATGGCGGGGTCGGCAAAGGACGATCGGGGCGTGGCCGCGGTCGTGGTCGTGAGCAAGGGCGGACTGATGCCCGAGCACCAAACCGTGCTGGTAGAAGTTAGATAGCATCGCGACATGGTGACAAGGTTATTCGTGGCATGCATGTCGCCGCGGAACGGAACACTCCGCTAGAGACGCTCGTGCCGTGGTATTCGTTGTATTTCTATATGTGTAATTTCATTTTGGCAATCGTGATACAACCGTGTTAGAGTACCCCCCTTCAGGCTACTTCGACATTCTTTGTGTAATTGCATATTGATCGGCGATCTTGCATTGTATCGGTGGTGCGGATATTATGATATGTCGATATATCGGTACATATTGGCATATAAGTCTCATTCGATATCCATTTTGCGCACATTTCATCGATAGATCGGTATCGCTTCGCTTCAGACTTCCAAGTGTTATGTGTTGTATAGGAGAAATCGAATATAATGTTGAGATGTGGATATGTATTACGTAAAGGACCCGATGTTGACAACGGTTGAAAGAAACGTTCCGCCGTAGTAATGGGGGGGTGTGGGGGGGGCGGAAGCCCCACCGGGCGAAGACTTAAAAATATTCCGTAGTAATGGGGGGGTGTGGGGGGGGCGGAGCCCCCCCAAAAAATTATCCGTGGGGGTGAGGCGGAGCCCCTGGGTGAAGTCTTAAAAATAGATCGATAAGCAATTCAGCGACCGATACAATTCCCTTATTGATACAGGAGAGGGGGAGACGGGAGGGTCCAAAGCACCGCGCCTTCATATATATTTTTTTCTTGTCAGTATAAATTATGAATGCATAATTCAGATCCCCTTGTTCAGAGTATCTCAGGGTATCTCAGCGGATCTGTCATGCCTAACTTCCTTGGTATGCCTCCTCCTGGCACATCGAGATCGACACAATATACATGTGGATGTTATATAAATATTTGTGCAATCTTCTCGAATCTCCATGCACAACAGACATTGGGATTGGCCACCAAAAACATCTGAGAGAGTTCCCCCGACTCCTATAGCCGATTCACCCCCATGATTGGTCCTAAAGCAATCTGTCGTTACGAAGGTCCACTTTCCCACAAGTTCAAGCATCAGGAATAACCAATTACCGACGCGAGGCATGCTCGAAATCAACTTCAACTTCACACATAGACATTCTTGCGAGGCAGAATCGCAATCGCAAGAAACCCACCCCACCCGACCGACCGCAGACGAGAGAAGAAGAGTCAAGAGAGCCTCCTCTCTCTCACTCTGTGACCGATTCATTTTGACGAGGCGAGGCGAGGTGGGAGGGAGCGGGAGGATACGTATGTCACCTGTCATGTCACGCGACAGCGATCAGGTTTGATGCAAGCGAAGGCCACATAACACTCGAAAGGAAAATAAGAATTTTCTGCTGTAGTGGTGCCACTCGACCGACCCGGTGATATTTGTTTGCATCACTCTTCTAGGATCGTGCATATCCCCGCATTTTCGTTCCTGTATGCCATATCGGTTTGGTTCCTTGGAAGATCGCTCCAATCAGTCATCCTCAGAAACTTATCCAAGACGATACCTCTAACTAACACAGTCAAAGGCCGGATTTAAAGAGAGATACAGCGAAGTTCTCAGATATGCAGTGCCTTCTCAGCACACACTCCGGTATCCGTTTACTCAACGCTTCAGTGGGTTTGAAACTTAGTTCTCGGAGAAAGAACTCGCGCCTTGTCACGCGAGGGCGAAACAGCTTGAAAATAGTGGCGTATACTTTACCTGGCGGAGACGACCTAGATGGAGGTTTCGAGTTTGCCTTGTCAAAGTCGAACGAATTGTTTTTAGGAAGAGTATCCATGTTCACTTTTGGTGCTTCCCTCCTAATTGAACACACATATGGGAACGGCTTGCTAACGATGTTCGACTTCGAGACGGGAATTCCTCTCTGGGAAATAGAGCCTTTTGTAGGAATTTTTATTTTGTTTCAAGTTGCTGCAGCATTCGCCCCCACCAAAGGGAGGTTTGTACAGACAGGGTCAACTTCGGGTCCTTACGAGGGGGCTCAAGTGGTGAGTCTCTTGAACGGCCTTCAGTCCTCGCTTCTCTCCATGTTCTTCTTCGTGTGTGTTGTGTTTGTTTGTGTTTTTGTTTCTGATACCTGCTTCATCTCTCGACCTCTGGTGTTCTAACTCCACCATTTTGCAGGGAGGGACCACCTACGATAACTTCCTGGCCGGAGTTTTGAAGCAGTATGCCTTAATAGTGGGAGATAAGCTCGGGATGACAAAGGAACGCGAGATGTTTATCGGGAGGTGTGCGCAAGCTGGTCTCGCTGCCTCCTTGATTGGTGAGGTGCTGACTTCAAAAGGTATTTCCTACAGCTCAAGTGGTACACACCAGTGTTTCAGCAAACGTAAACTTAGGCAAATAGCGTTCACTGGCCTGACTGAGGTCAAAATAAGACTAACAATTCGCGTATCCCTTTGCAGGTCCACTGGCGCAAATACAGGTTGAAACTGGAGTGTCTTTATCTGAAGCCAATCCTTTTGTCATCATTAGCGCTTTTGTGTTGTTTCTGATAGCAATCAGCGAAGGTACTGGAAAGTTTGTCGACGAATGACGTTCTGATCGATAGTTGAGTTTTGAATCCCCCCCCGCGACCTGCCTGAACCGAGGATTTCGGCAGCGCAAAGTTGGACAGTTCGGGTAAAAAAACGCAGCCAATCTCCGAGGTGCTGTGGAAACAGCTGCTATCGGTGTCTGAGTTTTGGAGGAGAGATCTTGCTACATACACGGGTTTTTACGCCTTCCTGTATCAATTGTTTCAAGTGCAGAAACTGTAGGGTTTGAACAATTTTGACTCTGCGCTGTGTACATTTAGAACTTACATCAAGCCACAACCATATTGTATCAATATTAGCCGAAGCGCGCCTACCTGAATCCGAGTATGGCCAACCTTAATGAGAGCAAGGTGTTCGGATCGTGAAGTTCAGCCTGGTTTCCCGAAAGTAAAGCAAACCAGATCAAGAGCAGAACGGTTTTGAGAACAGTACCATTCACTACACAACTTGAGAACATACCGAGGATGAGCACTTCGAATGCCTCAGGCAGGATATAGACCCGATACGATGGTGCCCTATTTGCGAACACAGCCATTTAGACTCTTTGTCACCAGAGCAGACTTTTCTATCTCTGCCAGCTTCTGTCCGCTGCTTTGAAGAAAGAGCCTACGGTTTCGGGTTTGCCCTTCGATTTTATGGGTATAATGCTATTAGTGCATTTACTTGAATACTATGGAAACGCATTTCAAACAGGGTACATATGGCTAACCATTGTATACCCCTTGCAATGTTATTAAGTTATCTAACGGATTCCAAAAATTCGCCATGACCCGTCTAAATCGCTGCTTTAAAATCCTCGACTTCATGCTTTTGACAGACTACTTATTCTCACATATTCTGAGAGTTGGAGCGGGATATTTTAAAAATTGTGAGCACTCAACAGACATGTGCAGCAAAGTATCCTACACCGAATGATTTTAATTTTCTATTAAGCTGCGTACTTTACCAAGCTAAAAAAAATGCAAAGTTGCAGACACAAGAACTAGAGAGGCCTAGTATACTAGTGAGGTACTAATGGCAAGTCAACGAAAACTCATTCAAATGTTATCAAGTTATCTAGTTGAATTAAAAAAATCACCATGACTCGTCTACATTCCGCTCTAAACCAAAATTTCTTGCTATCATGTCCGTGTTCAGACTGCTTATTTGTTCGGGGTGAGAGTCCTAAACAAGGGCTCTCTCCGGAGTAAGTAAACACTTACTGGAAATGCTCTAATAGCACTCGGTTGGGATGCAAGGAATCCCAAGGTTTAATATCGGATACGGATCTTTTCAATTACACTTTCGGTCAAGTTACTTAGCAGCCACAGAGGTGGCTGCATTGTGTTACAATTTTAAACTCAACCCCGAGAGCTTGCACAGCTCTCTACTTAAGGTAACTCGTCCTTATACCATGTCACTTCATGTGTTCAGTCATTTGCTGACTGCAACAGCAACCAATCAGCTGGGATCTATCATCAGTACTTAAATGTCTCTGACTGTCACCTCCCAAGTCTCTCGTTTGAATACTCACAGATCTGCTGATGTGGCTGTAACTGAGGTCCTCCTCGATTCCCTCCAGTTATGTTCGACTGATCGAATTCTAAATGGTTTCCCACCAATTCTCTCAAGTCTGGTATGCTGTAGGTGCAGATATTCAAATGTCACATTTGAGTCAGTCATTCCTGTCGGCCACCTCTGTCAATTCCGCCAGTCACCTCTATCATTCGGTCATGCTCGTGACTGTCATCATTTCCGGTTGGTGATTGGCATCGTTTCTGTCACTCATCACTCTGAGACGGCTGTCTCTCGTACTAACTCGTGATGTACCCTAGTACAACTCTCCCCCCCTTTTAGGCGCGCCTACGTCCTCGCTAGGCTGCCCGGCCCTTATATACATTGTCTGAGGTTTGAGCATGCACTTGTGATAAGAGTCGAGCTACTAAGCTCTCGGTTCTCGGGTTCCGTGCCCCCCAGTCCTCGGGCCTGGGCCCCCTTCTGCTTGCTAGGTTTTCCCGAAGGCTCCTCACCGTCTCACACTGCCAACGCTCAGACAATTTGGTAGCAATGGTACTCCCACAGCTTGCAGGTCTTCTGTGGCCATTGCAGGTCTTCTCAAAAGTCTTCCCCAATGCTGCTCGTGGGACAATACGCAACCGTGGACACGGTGTTTGTCGCAAACGCGTGCACATGATGGGACGAATACTGCCGGACCCGAGCAATCTCAACACTCGCGGGTAAACATAAACTCGTCTTTAACATTCACTCGCGTCGGTAATTATCCAGGCAATCTTAGCACAACACAAGATCGTAGAGCTACAAATTTTTTGAAATTCTGATATTCTGAGATCGAATGCTAAGCTCTTATGTGCAAGCCCAAATTTCCAACATGTAAAAGAATAAAAACAGCAGTAAAATATATTCATCAAAAGATCGGTATGATAACCAAAAGTACGAATTATTGTACAAAACTGTGAGCAGAACTGTTTTAGCAGTCTAGCACTGGCACGCGAACAGCCACTTAGCACTTGCGAACGCAAAACAATAATGAGTCCGCTAGTTTTGACCTACGGTCAGAGCTTACTTATATCTCGATTCTCTGTCACATCTCCCAAAACTGTAATAGGCTTCCGCCCTGAAATCTTCATCTAGCCAATGGAAAGTCATTATTCCATGCCAGCTTTAACAATGTTACCGTTCACCACATTCTGACTGACACGTCACTGGCAAAGTAGTAACTGTCATATCATCTTATCACTTCATGGTCACCCGATAATGACCATATCTTCTCTGGCAGGTCTACCGCCTCTCGAGCAGTCATCTTACGCGAGGTCTGTCATACTTGTCATATCTGTCACGTCTGTCACCAGCTGGACAAACCCGGCGCGGTACCATGGGAAGCCGGCGTTTGTTACAGTTGTCGCAAACGCGTGCACAAGATGGGACGAATACTGCCGGACCCGAGCAATCTCAACACTCGCGGGTAAACATAAACTCGTTTTTAACATTCACTTGCGTCGGTAATTATCCAAGCAATCTTAACACAGCACAAGATCGTAGAGCTACAAATTTTTTGAAATTCTGATATTCTGAGATCGAATGCTAAGCTCTATATATAAGTATATGCAAGCCCAAATTTCCAACATCCCCCATCTGTAGCTGCTGCCTGCAGTAGCACAGACTCAAATATGGGCTTGTTCAGCATACTGGGTCGTATCACCATCTGCCATGAACTTGCCCAAACTGAAAGTGAACATACCAATGCCTTCACCTTCTCCACCCTGTAACATTCTGGCTCTGACCAGCGGGTTCTTGAACACCAAGACCCACATACACCTGCGGCCAATGGGTCCATGTTCCAGATGCCCAATCACATGCAGGCGTCCAGACTGACTCAATCGTCTGAAGTACGCGGCTCTGCTCTCGGTCATATCTGTCAAATAGTAAGAGGGAACATGCACGCATGCCACCACACGGCTGGCCATAACTGCCAATGGAAATGCGATATCCAGTGCTGCAAACCAGGGAGAGGTCACCACGGCATCACAGACGCCATACTTCTCCTTCCATATGCGATAGTTACCTGGCTGAAGTGCATCACGCGCCTCAGACCAACCCAGCTGAGAGTTCCAGTCATTGTTCATAAATCTCAACTGTGGCCATTGCTCCACCATCACTTCACTGATGACCCCAGTACCTGCCCATGGGTCCCACACGCCATCGATGGACTTCCAGTCCACCTCTGTCGCCAAGCGCCTCACCTCGGAAGGCACTGTGATAACCAGCTCAAGCCCCCACTGCAGTGCGCTAGCTTCACGCACCTGGGCCCTGGTCATATGTCTCAATTCTCCTCGTTTTTCAACCTCTTCTTCAGCCAAAGCAGGCACCAGAGGTGCATCCCTCAGTTGCATTGCCATTGCTTTCTGTTCTCGATACTTCTTGCTCAGCACGGTGCGATGTCCCTCATTCCAGTGCCCAGGCATGAAGATCTTCACAGCCTCTGAGAGCTTGTCCTGTCTGCCCCAATCCACCTGATCTGGCATGTGGAGGAACAAGTCCTTCTCTTCCGACATCATCTCCCTTGACGAGATAGCATGCCATGGCTGAAACTTATCTCCCTTCACCACACGACGGGGACCCACGTCTGCTGCTAGCAGGCGCATGTCCGAGGACAGCTTCTCGTTCAATTGCTGCTCCTTCATCCCCAATATGTCCTCCAGGACACAAGAGCTCTTGGTCTCCTGGGTCTGCACCTCAGCGCTAGCAGCTTGCATCCTCGTGCCTGAGCACCTAGGACATAGCCACTCGCCTTCTGGTACTTCATCCAGTGTTGGGGTAAGACACCACAAATGGTACCCCTTGTTGCACGTGTCGCACAACAACATCTCTGCCTCTCCATCAGACTTCCTGCACACTTCACATGCAAGATGTCTACTGGGCACGGCTGCACTACGGTCATACTGGTCCTTCACCTGCAGGTGACACGGCGCAATGCTCCGAACAATGCTCTTCTCTCTTAACTTGGTGGCGTCCTCAAGAACTGCAACACCATCTCGCTGTATCTTGACCAGCTTCAGGATGGCGGACTTGGTGGCGACCTCCATGCCGCTGCGAGGCTTCTGTCTGATGTAGACGAAGTCCCCACCTTAAACTGGTGTGGCTTAGGCTCGTAGCCCCCACCCCTTCTCCCTTCATAATGTAAAGTATCACGATGCTGCGCAACCTCCAAGTTGCAGCCAGCATGCACCATCAACCGCCTCACTACCTGTGCTCTCAGGAGGAGGTCCTTGACTCGGGTGTCCTTGTCATCACTGACCTCTGGACTGAAATCCATGCCGGGCGCCTGCTTCAGATCTGGCGGCACCACTGCCTCTTGGGCAAACAGCAAGGTAAACGGCGCCACTCCTGTGGACTCTTGGCGTGCTGCATTGTAGCTCAGCACGAGTGGCCAGAGTTGCTCATCCCACTCGTAATCGAGGCCCTTCTCCAAGGCGATCTTCTTGAAGCAAAACTTCATTGTGCGCACCACTCGCTCGGTGAGACCGTTGCCTTCTGGCGAGTCTGGCGAGGTGACCCTCCTGTCTATCAGACAGTCTCTGCATAGCTGCTCGAACTCACCCTCGAATTCTTTGAATCCATCCACCAAGCACTCTGCTGGCGCACCGAACACGGCTAGCACATGACTGCGAAATGCTGCCGCAATGGTGCTCGCCTCCTTGTTGGGGATAGACACACAGACTATGAATCTGGTGTAGTGCTCGGTCATGATGAGCACCCTGCTGTTACCAGCCTTTGTTACCCTCCTCGAAGGCCATGCCAACTCCAGTGACCAACGATACATGAATGACACGATCTCAAGGGGGGACAAACACGCCTCCTCCCTCGCGTAATGAGTCTTCACACGCTGGCAGGTCTCGCACTGAGTGACCACTGCCTCTACGTCCTTCTTCAGGTCGGCCCACCAATGACGCTGCCACAAAAGATGCTGCGTGCGCCTTATTCCCCAATGGCCAGTCCTGGAGTGGTATTCCTTGACCAATGTAAGACGGTCAGCAGGCTTGGGTATCCTCACCTCCTCTTTCTCTCGGCTCGCGCGGGCCTTCGGCACGCATTTTCACTCCTCCCCCCTCTTCCCCAGCTCTACGCGGCCTATCTGCCCCCGGAGGCCCCCTCCTCTCCTTTTCCCGGCTGGACTACCATTTCCCGACTCACGCCGAAGAATTCCCGTGGTGCCGGTAGCACCAACCACTGCCCATTTCTCGGACTAGGACCTCGTGACAGCGACAAGTGCATTTCAATGAGCCGCACGACGCCCGCTGGCGCTGGCGAGTGGCGGTTTTACGGATTTTCTAAAGTAGGAGCTATTCAACATTCAAGCTATACGGAATCTGCTCTCTTTTTGGTGGGAGTGTGGGGCTCGAGAGTGTCGCAAAGACGAGTGTGATGTGGGTCGGGCGGCGGCCTCACCGAGGCAGCCGTTGTGCCAGCGCCCTCAGCGCGCCAACGCCAGTCGTGGATTGTGGTGTGCCTGCGTATGGCTTCCGCCCATAGCTTGTCGGCATGGCACGCCAATGCACCTCGTTGTGCTTTGGGGTGCTGCCAGTGCAGGCGGTACCAGCTGCACATTTTCACAACCGTCCAAATTCCCGTCACCAACTGTGGTTCCGCCGACCCGGTGAAGTGTTTCGGGGACTCTCCGTTGCATCGGCGATCTGCAATCGACCACTTTTGCCCTCACGACCGCCTTGGAATGTAGGCTCTTCATCTCGGTAGCGGTGCTACAACCGCTTCTCCTGTCTTCAACAACCCACCGTAGCACATAGGTGCCGCTGTGCCCATCTCAGGTGCATGTTGCATCTTCATCCGGTGGTGTGGACAATCCCTCCCGCGGAGTTCCTTTAAGCAATCTGCATACATGGCGATCGAGGATGCCATGTTCTGGTTTCTTTGACATCTCCTTTGACAATCGTGGGTTAACATGTTGATCTTCAAGCTGTTCACCTGCAGTTTGTGACGCATTTGGCTTTATTGCGGTTTGGATTTGGGACGAAGTCTATTCTTTAGTGCCAGAATAACCCAATTAATATGGACTTTGTTTAATCGCCAACTATAGTTAGGTATTGGCCGCTTTACAGATTGCTTGGGCAGCAAACGCTTGTTCATTGTGAAGCAATTGTGATTCCTCATAGTGTGAAGTACCGACCTGCGCCGTCCTCTGTTCCAAGGTGGTACGTGGTGAGTTATGGCTGACCGTCGTGATCGGAAGTCCTGGTGTAGGCCTCGGCCTGCCTCCTAGCTCTGAAAATATTCATATGTTGTGTCACTGTGTCAGCACACTGTACCGATGCATGGGAGTGCATGCAAGTGCACGCGATATCGAAAGAAGTTCATGCGTAAGGCTACAACCGCACACCGTGAGATGCATGTAATGGCGGATGCATTGCAACGTTCCTTATAAGCGATCACCTGTAACTGTTGATGATCAACCCTATTATACCACAACGCACTCACCTTGCTGTGTGCCAAACACAGAGGCATCTGAGAGTACACACGGAGCGCAACAACATGCAAGGTTGCAATAGCAACGCACAGAAGTGAACATATGTGACGCATACACAGTGTGTGCAAATAACAATGTTATCAAGTATATTGTAGCCGCCTCTTCTATACACATAGGGCTGATCAATATAGTGTGTATACCTCACTACGCCATGTTGCAGTACAAGCAACGAGCTATAGGCCAACAAGGACACTCTCCTTGCTCGTTATCGTATCCGCCCGGTGAGACGTATGCTCTAGACTATATTATCGGGAGAATACGGCTTATTTCGCTTATTGATATCACCTGTAACCATGCCTTACATTATTATGCACCTCCTTGCTCCCCGACCACGAAGTCCGCTTGCAGTCACCCAATCAACTTGGACAATTCCGGTCAGTCGGTGGACGGAAAGGTAAACCCAAGAGTGTGAAAATATCTTCCTCAGTGTCGGCCTTGCGCCCTTTGTGCCACCCTTGCGGCCACCACTCGGCCTTGTTACTATCGAGCGGTGCAGCTTGAAGTGGGACCTGCGCGCGGGTGTTGAGGGAGTGGTGAGGGTCAGCCTCGAGATAGACGGTTGGTACAATGCGCCATTTGCCATCATTATTGGGTGAAGGAGAATAACATGCGGCACACACTGAACGGCATGAGATCGGCCAACAAAAGCCAGCCCACCATCATCCCAGTGGATGTGAGAAGCAAATCAGGAGCAGGGCGGGGCCGTGACAAGATACCACAAACTCATACATGTTCCCAACCCTGATGCAAAGCAGCATGGAAAGATGAAACGATGTGACCGATCATCGCCCAACAATTGTTGGTCTCTGGGTAACGGAGTAAGCGGACCCTGCTGGCATGCCCCCCAGTGGCTCCCGGTCGATGGATGGGACCTGTTGGTCCATGGTTATGTCATGAATGCAGTCACACCACACAGCATGGACACCCCATGTCAAAAAAGGAAACATGCGGGCACCTAAGTGCTCCCCACAAAATTCAAGGGAGAACACAGAAGTTGTACATCACCACCTTCTGTCTCTCCTCGCAGCACGACAGACGAATCTACCGAGCTCTCCAAGAGGCAGTGCCCGCCAGAATGGCACCACAGGGATAACCGCCTCCCAAAACCCACTTCCACCCGGCGGCCGTCCCCGTTCACAGCGATCCGCCAGTACTTCATATCAAGGTCAAAGAACGCAAGTCCCCCGGCATGTGTAATAACCATGAGCACTGTACACGGAGAGGGAGCTAGCGTCAGACGAATCCAAGACACTCCCAAAAAGCGAGCCGTAGACGAATCCCCGACGCACTCAAAGAGGCAGTACCCATCAGAAGGGTACCACAGGGACAGCCACATCCCATCATCCAAATCATTCCAGTGGCCGTCCCCGTTCACAACGAGATGCCAGTACCCCATAAAGTGGGTATCGATCACCAGTCCCCCGGCAGGTGAAAAAGCCCCAAGGCACTGGACATAAATAGAGCCAGCCGCAGACGAATCCCCGACGCCCTCAAAGAGGCAGTACCCGCCAGAAGGGTACCACAGGGACAGCCACATCCCATCATCCAAATCATTCCAGTGGCCGTCCCCGTTCACAGCGATCCGCCAGTACCCCATAACGTGGCCGCCACAACCAGTCCCCCGGCAGGTGAAAAAGCCCCAAGGCACTGGACATAAATAGAGCCAGCCGCAGACGAAACCCCGACGCCCTCAAAGAGGCAGTACCCGTCAGAAGGGTACCACAGGGACAGCCACATCCCATCATCCAAATCATTCCAGTGGCCGTCCCCGTTCACAACGAGATGCCAGTACCCCATAAAGTGGGTATCGATCACCAGTCCCCCGGCAGGTGAAAAAGCCCCAAGGCACTGGACATAAATAGAGCCAGCCGCAGACGAATCCCCGACGCCCTCAAAGAGGCAGTACCCGTCAGAAGGGTACCACAGGGACAGCCACAATCCCATCATCCAAATCATTCCAGTGGCCGTCCCCGTTCACAACGAGATGTCAGCACCCCATAACGTGGCTGTCAACCACCAGTCCCCCGGCAGGTGAAAAAGCCCCAAGGCACTGGACATAAATAGAGCCAGCCGCAAACGAATCCCCGACGCCCTCAAAGAGGCAGTACCCGTCAGAAGGGTACCACCAGATGCGGCACACACACAAACACGATATGGCTCGCACAGCTCGGGGGGCAGGGATGAACCGGCTTCAGGCACAAGGCAGCAGTGCGCCGGCGGTGCATGTGTATAGGGGCTCAGGAGGCTCAGTAAGGCCTAGAAGGTCCCATTCTTCACTAGTGAGTTGCGGAGAATCCGGATAAGTGTCCCGAAGCGTGTGCTGAATCCTAGGATCCCCGGCGTGTGGATACATAGTGCAGCCGGTCTTCTGTGGCTACGGTGTGCCAAAGGAGTCGGTCCAAGGATAAGCACACACACGAGTGGCTCGAGGGACAGAGGTGAGCCGGCTTCAGAGACACAGTAGCAGTGCGCTGGCAGGGCACTTGCAGAGGGGCTCAGGTGGCTCAGTGAATCTCAGGGAGCAGAGGTGGATCGACTTCAAAGACGCGGCAGCAGCGCGCCAGCGGTGCAGTTTCATAGGGGCTCAGTAGGCCCAGTGAGTCGATGGGGCCCCCATTCTTCACTAGTGAGCTCCGGAGTATCCGGATAAGTGTCCCGAAGTGTGTGCCAAATCCTTTGATCCTTGGTGTGGGTACATAGTGCAGCCGATCCTTTCTGGTTATGTGATGCCGAAGGGATCGGTCCAAGGATAAGCCACACCCGCACACACATAGAGTAAGGTGGTAACGTACGGGGATGTCCGCCCGTGTCACTTTCTACCTTTTGGAGTGGAGTTGTACGGAGGGCTAGGGCTTGAGGCGTATGGATTCCTACGCCAGACACAACGGCGCTTCAAGGAGCGGCGGTACACGGAAGGAGAATGTGGGATGGATGGAGAAGTGGATCTGGTCGCTGTCTTTTGCGCTCGTGTGAGGGTCGCAGGGCTATTCATCAGACGGGCTGTGGGGCGATGCACGGCCGGAGGTGGGTGGTGCTGTGCTGGTGGAGGACGTGTGAGAGGAGGCAGGGCCCCCGACCTGGATCCGAGAGAGGCGGCATGACGGGAGGAGGTGGGGAGGTTGGCGCTGATGGACAGAGCTTGGGAGGACACGATTGAGGAGACGAGCTATGCTACGCAGGATGCACATGGTGGCGGGACGCAGCGTGAGCGGTCTGGGCAGGCTTCCGGTGGAGCAGGCGAGGCAGGCGCGGTGGCATCGACGCTCTTGGAGAGCATGGAGGATGTGCGGCAGGAGGCGGAGCATCTGCGAATAGTGGGGGGTCAGGAGAGGGAACTGCCGAGGCTCGATCTGGAGGGACGCCCACAGGCGCAGGCGGCCTCAGCCAAGCGGCGTCGAGCATCCAAGATATCTTGGCTGATTGGGATGACCTCTCATCGCCGGGCCCGGGGAGTCAAGTCTGGACTCAGGAGCAGAGCGGGGCCTCGCCGGAGCAAGCATTGGCCTTGGCTGGGGAAGGGGTGGCCACCTTGATGGGGGCGCGCAGGCGGGTGGCTCAGCCTCCTTGAGGGGGCTGTTAGCATGGGGTGGAACTGGTGAGGGTGCGGAGGGAGATGTGGGGGGAGGGTCGCGGGTGCAGTTGACACATGCAGGGCCCCTCAGAGCCCAGGGGCCCATCCTGACAGCGATGACCACTTACAACAGGTTGCACGGCAGCATAGGGCGTCTCATCAGCTTCCATGCCCACGAGGCGTGGTTGGTGGCTGTGCCGGAACTAACAGTGATGAGCAGCGGTCGGGAAGGCGACGACCGGTTGGTGAACTATCGGCCAACGGGAGGGCTTGCGACGCACCGGCAACTGTGGGGATGGGACCCCAAGTAGGGTGTACAGTGCAGCACGACAGGTGTAGGGCAAGCGTGGAGCGCATTGCTCAAGTCCGCAGCTTTCTCGCAAGGCATTCAGTGCAAGGGCTTTAATCCATAGAGTTGGCGCTAGGGGTAGAGGGTTGCAGGCGCAGATCGGTGGCGGGTGCGCAGGTTCAGATGGGGGCAACCCAGTTCATTTTTCTCAGCCCCTTGGGACAGCCCTTGGGGTTTCCGGCCGTGGCGTGGGTGGGCAAGCTCTCTTGAGACCAGGCTCGAGGGCAGGTAGAGGGGTGATCCCGAGCGTGGGCTTGGTGGTGAAGAGATGGCTCGAGCGGCTCGAGGGACAAAGGTGAGCCGGCTTCACAGACACAGCAGCAGTGCGCCGGCAGCGCAGTTGCAGGGGGGCTCAGGTGGCTCAGTACGGCTTAGGGGGTCCCATTCTTCACTCGTGAGCTCTGGAGAATCCGGATAAGTGTCCCAACGTGTGTGCTGAATCCTTTGATCCCCGGGGTGGGTACATAGTGCAACCGATCTTCTGTGGCTACGTGATGCCAACGGAATCGGTCCAAGGATACGCCACACACACGCGCTATGCTGGCGTACACAGAAAACTGATTGTTGTGATGTTGTTGTAGTGCCAGTGCCACCTGAAGTCCGTCATGCTCCCGCATCAGCGTGTGGTTGGTGAGCTTCATTCCCCTATGGCCAGCGTGAAGACGAAGGATTCTGGTCACCCGCAGCACACCCAGCTTCGTATTCACTTCAGGGGGGCCCCAAAGTGAAATCGCAATTTCATCCGATTGTGGCAGACATCCTTGAGGAAGCGGCGTCATCACTGTGGCAGATGTCCATTCCAGTGGCAAAGGCTGCAGGAAGCAGGGAAAGGGAGGCTTGCGCAAGGGGCGCGACCTGTTGTAAGTGCGGCTACCAGTCCAACCGACAAGGGCAAACGCCCACTCGTCGGGAGGGACCATTACCACATCAGCTCGGCACATCCCGGACTTGCCACCCTCGGACGTATGGAAAATGCCGAAGAAGTGATCGAAGGAATCTCGACCCTCGTAGCCGCGGGCTGCCCCGCTCGTCACTCTGCCGGCGCGCCCCCATAGCCACTCCGCTTATCAGTCTGCCAGCACACCCCCATGGCCACTTGCTTTGTCACCCCGCGGCGAGTCTCGATTTGATCACCACTGCGTCAAATGCGGCAGTGACGTGGGCATTATGTCCCCCTGTGTAAACATCGACGGCGCGATGACCCTGTTGTACGTTGTCGAATCCACTGTACCCTTCCCCTAAGACCTGAAGCTGCCATGTCGGCTGAGGGAACAACACCCATTGCCACGTCATCCCACGCTCAGAGAGCTCGGGGCTGCGGCAATGCGCGGCGAGGAGGGCGACTGCTTCGCCATATTAGCATTGCGGCCGGCCTCTGCAATGTTGACATCCAACGGGTGCCTTCTTGGTGAAAGAGCAGGGCAGGGCAGAGCTGGCAACCGCGCGGCCAGCCCACCTCTTGACCATGACTTGCAAGTGATGCCCCATGTGGTCGGTGTGCAACTGGTGGAAGCCCATGTCCTGAGGGCACATTGGGCCCCATCCCAGTCCCCAGTCACTACACATGTTTATTCTACGCTCAGAGCCCATCAGCAGCCGAGCAAGGATGACCCGCTTTGTGTGCTGAGTCAGCGCATCAATTGCCACCAGGACACTCATGCGTTGAGTCAGCGCATCGATTACCACCAAGACGCTCATGTGCTGATTCAGCGCATCAATTGCCAACAAGATTCTCATGTGCTGAGTCAGCGCATCAATTGCCACCAAGACACTCATGCGCTGAGTCAGCGCATCAATTGCCACCAAGACTCTCATGTGCTGAGTCAGCGCATCAATTGCCACCAAGACTCTCATGTGCTGAGTCAGCGCATAAATTGCCACCAAGACTCTCATGCGCTGAGTCAGCGCATCGATTACCACCAAGACTCTCATGTGCTGAGTCAGCGCATCAATTGCCAACAAGACTCTTATGTGCTGAGTCAGGGCATCAATTGCCACCAGGACACTCATGCGCTGAGTCAGCGCATCGATTACCACCAAGACTCTCATGTGCTGAGTCAGCGCATCGATTACCACCAAGACTCTCATGTGCTGAGTTAGCGCATCGATTGCCACCAAGACTCGCATGTGCTGAGTCAGCGCATCGATTACCACCAAGACTCTCATGTGCTGAGTCAGCGCATCAATTACCACCAGGACACTCATGCGCTGAGTCAGCGCATCGATTACCACCAAGACTCTCATGTGCTGAGTCAGCGCATCGATTACCACCAAGACTCTCATGTGCTGAGTCAGCCCGCCGGCTTTGCAAGCTAGGCGGCACCTCTTACCTTAGGCACAACCTTCTGCTCGATAACCCATCGCTCCACCAACGTTCTGAGGACGCCTGTATCCACATCCTTCGCCCACCAATCAGCCTCGCCTCTGTTGAAACATGGGGAGCTTGCTCGGGCGCATGCGAGCCTGCCCTCGGTCCGCCCGGTCCCTGCCCCGAGGGAGGCTGGAGAAGCGCGAGCCTCGACAACGACCATCGCGAGCAGAAAGACTGCGGAAGAGAAGGAGATCCTCGGGCAATACGGGGCATCGACAGGCGGCTGGGGAGGCGGGGGCTCGCACTGCGCCGCTACGTATTTTGAAATTGCATCTGATGGCTCTGGCGATCGCAGGCATATGGGGGAGCCTCTGCTTTCTGGAGTAGCAGGCAGCCAGGAGATGAGGAGAGCTCCACCTTGCAAGCCGATGGAGGGATGTGTGACGAGGAAGTCGCAGTCGTGAGAGGCCTTCCCTCTCCGTGCGCCACCCACATTCTCCACCACCCATCCGGGCCCCCATGCACGCTCCAGATCCTGTGTGATCATCTGTCACGCTCAAACCCCTCGTCCGCGCACCCCCATCATTTTACTTCTCGCTTTGTCAGATCGACTGCAGCATCTATCAAACATGTTACGCAACAACCTACTTCCCCAATCAGACACCGTGTCAAACATGTTACGCAGCAACCTACTTCCCCAATCAGACACCACACACACACCGCAGCTCTGTACCCCCACTCAGGTGGCGAACAGAGCAGCCCCCGCTTCCCCACTAGGTAGCGCATTACCGGTAGCCCCCTACTTCCCCACTAGGTAGATGCACACTGTAGTCTCCCCTAATTCCCCCCACCAGCAGTAGGGCACCGAAGCAGCCCCCTACTTCACTAGGAAGGGGACATGGCAGCCCCTACTTCTCCCACTTGGTAGTAAGCACATGGTAGCACCCTATTTCCCCCACTTGGTAGGGGACATGGCAGCCCTCTACTTCCCCCACTAGGTATGGCACACGACAGCCCCCCCTAGTTGCCACCAGTCAGTGTAGCCCCCTGATTCACCCACTAGGAAGCACACAAACCAGCCCCACCAACTTCCCCCACCAGGCGGCGCAGCTCCTTACTTCGCATCGGGGGGCCTCCGTTGAATCATTTCGATACTTGTGGCCAGTTGCCACGGTGCTCACCTGTTTGATCTGTGTAACTTGCTGAGGAGTCACCGGTTCACAAAGAAGATGACGATGTTGCAGGGCGTGGCGTACAAATACTTTGACAGCTTTTTCCTCTGCAGCGCACGCGCCCTCCCTCCAAGTGCTGACAGCCAGGTCAGCGTTTCACCCTTTTCGACGGGACTATTCCCTTAACAATGTGCCCACAATGAGGGCCTACAGCTTCGCTGTCCTCCAGTTGCCACGTATGCACCCACTGAGAGACACGAGGAGCGCCCGAGGACCCAACCACCACATAAAGTAAAGCACAACGAGAGCTCGCTCGCTGCTCAACCGCTCGTGCCGTGCACATAAAGTAAAGCACAACGAGAGCTCGCTCGGTGCGCTATCGCTCGTGCCGTGCACATAAAGTAAAGCACAACGAGAGCTCGCTCGGTGCTCAATCGCTCGTACCGTGCACATAAAGTAAAGCACAACGAGAGCTCGCTCGGTGCTCAATCGCTCGTGCCGTGCACCATGCACAACACCGTGATTGAAATACCAAATATTTTGGGTGGACAAGCTCTCTTGAGACCAGGCTTTGATGCAGACGGGGAGCAGCGTGGTGGTTCAGAGCGCAGGCTTGGTGGTGGGGAGATGGCTTGGGCAGTATGGGGGGTACAAGTGGACCGGTTTCAGTGGCACAGCTTCAGCGCGCCGGCGGTGCAGTCACAGAGGGGCTCGGGGGACTCAGTGAAGCTTCGGGGGTCTTCACTAGTAAGCTCTGGAGAATCTGGACGAGTGTCCCAAAGTGTATGCTGAATCGTTTGATCCCCGGTACATAGTGCAGCCGACTTTCTGCGGCTATCTGGTGCCTAAGAATGCGGTCCAAGGAAAAGCCACGCACACAACTCTGCTGTCTGCGTTCTCTCCCGGGGACACATCGCTCCAGGCACAACAGCTCTAGCATGACGCAGCTCTAGCATGCCGCAGCTCGGGTTGCGGACGTTGCACTGCACCATTCAAGACCCCCCCTGGGGTGAACACTGCTCGCTCCACCTCCTCCAAGCTGCGCAGGCCGAGCTCGTCATACCACCTGACACTCACGTGCAACGCTGCCTCCGTCAGTCTGCGGCAGATATCGAGGCTTCTTCCAGTCAGGGTCAGGCCAGGCTGCCTCTCGGCATCCTCTTCAGCCCCAGCCGAACGCGCAAGTGAGGAAGTGGCAAGGCAAGTTGCTACAGCAACATCCCGCGACAGCATTCGTGCTGCATTCGTGCGAGGGGCGGCGCGTGCGATACCTGCACGCCGTCTTGTGTCCCACGAAAGGGACTTTCTGAAACTCGCGCTTCGTGGCAGCGCCTTGGACCCCTCTGAGTACCCCCTTCGAGTCCTGCCAAATACCCTCACCTCCATGAATTCCTTTCAGTAGGCCCTCGAGGGAACTCCAGCCACCACGACCCAAAACGCATACATATATATACTTTGTATATATATATATGTTAACGTATATATACATAAAGCGGGCATCAAATTATATTTCTCCCAGAGCATTCAAGCGCCCTGCCAAGAAGCATTTCCTCCATAGTACTGTGCCGGATCCGGCAATGCCCATAGGACCCTGATGGATCTGACGATGCCCAGTGAGCCATGGTGGATCTGAAGACACCCAGGCGGTCATGGTGGATCTGACGATGCCCAGCAGTCCATGATGGATCCGACGATGCCCAGAAGGCCTATGTAGATCTGACGACAGAACACACCTTCAAATCTCCGTTGGCCATCAAATCCTTGTATGCCTGACATCGTCCGGTTTCGACAAATTCATCTGCAGCCCGTCCCTACATATAGTTACTTCCTACTTAAAAAAGGTAGACAGGGTGGGCAGGCACGAAGCTGGTACTCCCGACGGCGGCAGCCCCAAGCTCTGGACGGGGAGTTAGGCATTATGCCTGGTCTGCTCCAGCTCAGCATGCATGGGTTGTTGCCGTGCTCCGTGCTCAAACCTGGAGGCGAAGGCGAGGTGGGACAGAGGAGGGGGGAAGAGCACCGATATAGCGGCATGTGTCCTCGCCAATGAACAGGAGGTGCCGTGCAGTGCCGGCAGGGAGGTCGTGAAGATTGAATGGGCACGCGCGGATCACTGCAGCTGCCCGGGCGAGCACCAACGCCTGCAAACCAACTTCCCCCACAACCGCCACCACACCCCTCGGCCCTCGTGTGGCGGCGTGGAGGATGTGCGCCTCAGCTCTCGTGTACCAGCGTGGAGGCACGTGCGCTTCAGCCCTCGTGTGCCAGCGTGGAGGGACGTGCGCCTCGGCTCTCGTGTGCCAGCGTGGAGGGACGTGCGCCTCGGCACTCGTGTGCCAGCGTGGAGGGACGTGCGCCTCGGCTCGTGTGCCAGCGTGGAGGGGCGTGCGCCTTAGCCCTCGTCTGCCAGCGTGGAGGGATGTGCGCCTCGGCTCTCGTGTGCCAGCGTGGAGGATGTGCGCCTCAGCTCTCGTGTGCCAGCGTGGAGGGACGTGCGCCTCTGGATGCTATATTTTCGCCATGGGCTTGCCTTGTGGTTGATGACTTTCGCTTCATGCTCGCCGCCAGCTGCATATGAAGTGGAGTCATCGCCGCTGAGCCGCCGCTCCAGTTTTTCCATCTCCGTCAGCAGGCTCACTAACTCCTGCCACCCTCGAGCCCGCCAGCCGCCGCCACCTCAGCGCCGCACTCCGCCGAGGAGCGGATCCCGCTGCCCTCTGCAGTGCGGCGTGTCGACTGCCGGACTTCTTCGCATTCCTCTGCTGTGCCTGCATCTGCCCCTGCCCTTCTTCGGGAGCCCACGTGGCGGTCCAAGTGGCGGTCCTGGGGCGAGAGAGAGCCAAGATGTACCTCATTCCCCGGATTCTCCGCATCCACCCTGAACCTGCACTGCAGCATCCTCTCGTAGCTGTTGGGTCCACCCACACCCCCATCCGGATCAATAACCCCCTCGATGAGTAGGGTTAAGATACCTTTGGGTTAGTAGGGTAAGATACCCTTGGCTTAGTAGGATTGTGAGGCCCGGCGTGGGAAAAAGCAGTGTAGAAGGCGATTTGTGCGAGCGCTTCCGCAGGCATGCACACTCGGGTGGAATCCGTGAGGATCACCGCCTCCAACTACAACTGAGGACGGGGAAAACCATGGCCGAGGATCAGGAGTGCACCGGACCGGATCGGAGTGGAAGTGGAACGCACCTGTTCATCCCACTGAACCATCCCGGGTTCAGCGGCCGCCCCTCCTTACCAACCACCGCCCAGTTCAAATTCTCCTCATCCGCCTGCCCCCACAACGTCCTTCCCACGTTTATCCCCAAAACAGTCACGCGCCCAAAGGAACGATATCTCCGAAACCTGCCTGAAATAGCAGCCGCAGCTTCTGGGTAATCTCCTCTTCCTCCTCGTCATCCGAGTAATGGCTCTCCCTAGATGGGGTCCTGCGGCCCGCCCCCCTCACATCCCCGACTGAAGTCAGGAGAGGATAGAAACACCGGGGAAGGGCGAGCGACCAATCGCAGGGTTTAGCATTACACTTAGCCGTGCCCGACGTCATCGCTGGAATACAGGCTGAGTTCATACCTATACCGAAGTCATCGCTGGAATACAGGCTGAGTTCATACCTATACCGAACTCATCGCTGGAATACAGGCTGAGTTCATACCTATACCGAAGTCATCGCTGGAATACAGGCTGAGTTCATACCTATACCGAATGTTTTCCCACGCCCCTGCTCCTGGCAACTGCTTGAACGGAAGAAGAACGAGAGGGCGAACACGCGTAAAGGGGAGCGTAAGGCGTGATGCGCGGGCCATCCTCGGCTCGCAGCCGGACCGCTTGCGACTAACGTGAGCGAACCTGGATACTTTGGTAGATTTAGCTGCAGTACAGAAGGGAGAGAAGTCAGCCTCGTCCACACGCTGCTTGGCGCGTGCGCACTTGTTGATCCACTCGCGCGTGACCAGCGTGCTTTTTGGCCACTGCGCCTGGATTTCGCGCGCCGCATCCCTGTGCACCGCGCCCAGTGGTCAAGGGTGAGACGCTGGGCGAGATCCTGTAAGTAGAAGCTGGAAGTGAGAGCGTGAGGATAGCAGGCAGCGTTAAGTGAACGATACCTCGATTCGCTCACAAGCACGTGAGTCGGCGCTACGTCCACGGACTGCTTTTTCTGAGAAATGTGAAAGCTTCCTCCCCTATCTTCCACGACCTTCTTCAATAGAGCAGCCCCGAGGGGTGCTGTAAGGGAAGGCACCCCAGCAGTAGGTAGTGAGCGCGACCGTTTCATGCACGACACGGCAACCTACCACGTGTTCAGCCTGATGAGTTGACAACACCCTTTCGTCTTTCGTCTGCGCCAACGACCATGGAAGGGGGGAAATGGGGAAAGCCCTGGTGGGTTTTATCATACACTAGGGGAGTGCGAACTGATTGTCGGCAAACTACGTGACGTGAAGGTCAATGCGAGTCGAGAAAGTCTTAGAATTAGTATCACCTTGAGGCGCCAATATGTTGCATCCGACGAAGATAGACCCAGATATACTCCGTTTAATAGAGTCTGCCGGTGTGTCCTTGCGCTTCGACATAGTGGTTTCCCCACTCAACGCGTGCTATGATCAAACTGCGTGTTGAAGGATACGGGCTTCGGGTGTTGAGGTTTCGTATCTCTCAGAGAGGAATCCTACCGTCGAGAGAGAGTGAGGACGCTAAAACCTTGGATTCGCAGACACAAATTCACCGTGTGCACAACATATGGAAGTTTCCGACGTCATATTTCACGATTTGGCCACTGTACTTCGCTGATGGTCTTAACGTTAAGTTGTGCAATTAAGAATCGTTGACACAATTTTAAAAAGTTTAGAAGGAGTGGCATGCATTATGCAATCCCCTCACTCAGCTTCGCCATTAGATTATGAACCTCTGCTCCTTATGATTTGGAACCGGACCAAATTACCTTACCACCTCTGCAGGTGATCTCGCGTTGGGTGTTCTCGGATCTGTCAAATTAATTCAAATTTTCAAATTCTAACGATCGGAACATTGGATCTTTCGGATGCACACATGCACAGATGCATTGGAGAAGTAGTTTGCGTGAGCCCTCAGATGCGCCATGGTAGTGATCCGACGGACGATGAAAACTACATCAGAGATCCGTGTAGTTTCAAGTTTGCGTGAGCCTTCTCTCTCTCTCTTCTCTGCACTTTTTGTTTTCACACACGACAGCGACACCGACAGCGACAGCCGAGCGACAGCACACGACAGGACCGACCTCGACAGGACAGACGAGAGGTCAGAGGACACGAGGTAGATGTCCGTCGTTGGCTGGCGTGGGTTGACAATCGAATGCGCACGTTGGCCAACATACTCTCCAGATCGCAGATCGAGATCCATCGCATGTGATGTTCAAAATTTTGTTTTGTGGAAACATTCGACTTCCTTTTTAGCAGCGTCTCAGCTGTCCCACGCAAGACTTTTGCCAAAAGAGACGATTCATGCACTCTTTTTCGAGGATTAGGTTAACGGCATCCGAAACGCGTCTGATATCCGACCGAATTGCCCGGATCATATAGCATACAACTTGTCCAGAAACAGATGATTACACACTCACGAGTGGTGTGAAGCGTTTCGTGAACACAGTCAACAAAACAACAACTACTCACGGATACGCTTTCCCTATGGCTACTCTTTCCGAGCTTCAAGACGGTAAAATCTGAAAAATACACCTGTGCACCTGTGCTTGCACCTTGACGTACAGTGCTTGTTCGACGACTGGAAATCAGATCCATGTATTTGTTCGTGTTTCCACGGTCACAAAATCCATTTTTGGTGTTAACGCTTGATTCTTCGAAGTTCGTATTTTGCGCAGCTCTCCGAGAGAAATTGGAGTTGAACGGTGTGCTGGGGAAAATTCGCTCGCAAATACGCGGTGAAATATTCAAAGCCCTGGACGAGCGAGAGGTTGTCTACTGGTTACCTCGCTTTATTCCTCGTCAAGTTATGATTTTGACACTTTCGTAGTTCAATCCGAGTGCATGTCACTCGTACTTGCGACATAAGCAGCGATTCCTTGCCGCCTCCAAGGTGTCCCTAGTTCGACTGAGTGCTTACTCAAAACTGCTAAAGGGTAAATGCACGTCATTTTCCAACAAAATGGCTAACCTTGTCGTATTAACAGGGCTTTCCAATCCCTGAGTTATCCAACGAGAATCTGCTCATTAACGACTTATTTCGTGAATATCTGATCTTCAATGGATACCGTAGCACGTTGTCTGTCTTTCTTGCAGGTAAGTTATGTTATCGCGCCTAGTTATCCCTCAAGAAAAAGTTATGACCCATCTAAGCAGATGTCTTTCTCCGGAGGGACGCCCTTCACGAGCTGCATTCTTCGCGCCTGCACTGTCCCCGCCTGCTCCCGTCCAGAGGACAGAAACGCTAACCGTTAGCAGTCCGCAGAGCCCCCAACTAGTTCAATCTTACTGCGCAAATACCGCGACGCCGAGACCACCCATACTTACCGAATTTCTTGCTGACCAAAGTCTTACAACGACTGACTTCCGGTGATGCGGGAGCAGAGAGCGGCCAGCCCAAGCTTTCCCTTGGAAGAATCTTTATGTCAACTCAGCTTCATCACCAGGACGATGCAAACTCTTCCAAACTGTAATCCGCCCGGCACTTGCTCCCCCTAAAATTGATCCTCGTGTCGAGAAATCTGTAACCAACTCTCTTCTCAAAAGAGGACGTCGATTCGAAATCGTTCCTATACGCCGCCCGTTGCGAAACCAGTAAAGTTCGATGGTGGTGAGCCATTTCCGACAACACATTTAGTGTGTCCTTGTTCCAAGGTGGCATCCCGTGTCGGCGTCCCCAGGGCATATTCCAATAGGACTGCGCTATTACGCAAGTCGCACCGTTTGACATATTTTCATCAAGCAACGATGGTGAACATCCAAACCCTCAGAATACGGGCATTCCCTGAACTCGTTTCGACCTTTCCGTATGCCCAAAAAATACTCAAAAGATCTAGCCTGTGCTTGAAATTGAGCCACTTCGGAGATGGCTGAAGGTGGGTCCGGGCTCCACACCCCAGACCTTTGGTGTACTCGCTTATCGCGAAGGCTCAGTACGTGCCACCGCCTCCGCCGCCTCTGCCACCAGGTGAGCTTCCTCAACGAACGCATCATCCCATGGGAGCTGCAGTGTACCCTCCGAGCAGGCAGGCTGGGACAACGTCGCACAGCGAGCATCGCGGCGCCACGTCAACCCATGGGAGCTGCAGTGTACCCTACGAGCAGGCAGGCTGGGACAACGTCGCACAGCGAGCATCGTGGTGCCACGTCATCCCATGGGAGCTGCAGTGTACCCTCCGAGCAGGCAGGCTGGGACAACATCGCACAGCGAGCATCGCGGCGCCACGTTGGATGTCGTTTAGCGGCTGTTGCTACGAGGGCGCCAACCACGGGAGCTGCATATTTCTGTTCTCGGTCCGATGCTGTTTCTTGGGCTGGGTGGGGTGCAAACAGCGGCGGTGCACCGCCGCCTGCCGCCCCCGGAGGAGGACTCGCGGCGCGCAGCTCTGGCGCCTCCGCGAGAGCCTTCTCCGCACCCCAGGCGCAGCGTGTCCCCCAAAGTTGAGGTGACATCATCTCGACAACCCGAAACCTGCCGTGCGCTGAGCACCCCTCTTGATTACTCCGTGTGCGCCGACATGCGATGCCTGATCCGACCTGCTGTAATTCAAACTCTGTAATCGAAACTCCAGATGGATCCCAGAGAGCTCCGAGAGACAAACGGAGCTGCCTTTGGCGAGTGCAAGGTTTGCCTTCACGCCGTGTGGCAGTGTGGCAGGCATTGCACTGCACTCTGCTCATGCGCGGTAGATAGAAACTGCAGCGCTGCGGTGTCTGCATAAGAGCTGGGCAGCAGTCGCTGGTGGGCACGCTCACCGAACCTTTAGTTGTCGAGCATCAGACCTTGGTTTCCCTTGAGAAAACCTGTAGGTGCCGAGCAGCAATAGGGCTTTACTTACGAAAGTGCGCGAAGCTCTTGAGCAGCGAGGGGGAGCGGATTCACGGTGTGGTCGCGCATCACGGGCAACGATCTTGGCCCAAAAAGGGATCAAACAGGGCAACTGTGAGAGGTGATGCCTTGTGCCTGCTAGCAGGAACCCAGATCCGTGGTGGTGGACGATCGGCTGTATGCCGACAGACGCTATCGGGCGCCAGCAGATTCTGCTGCACCGTCGCTCAATACCAGCTGGCAATCCATGAGGCAGCAGGCGGCCACCTTGCCTGAAGCCACACTCCCCGCCCCGTCAGAGGTACCAGCTTCCCGAGCTAACGTCAGGTGAATACCCGTTCCACTCACTCAACTCTTGTCATGCATTGGCCACGCCGTGCCACTCACCCACGCCTCGCGGCCGTCCGCCGGCTCACAACACTTGCCACACATTAGGGAAGCCGTGCCACTCACCCGCACCTCCCAGCTGTCGGCCGGCTCACAACGTTTACCCGGTGTTCACCCTGGGTTAAAAGCTGGGTATCAGGCAACCCTGGATTCTCGATTTCCTGAGAGCATTTTTTTCTGAGGAAATGGTGAGCTCACAGAGAAAAAGAGGATGATCGAATGCGACGGTCCAACGACGGCCAGCGGGAACACGTGGCACAGCATGCCTCGCCACGTGTAGGTGCGTGCATCGCTCCTTTTTTCACGCTCCTTGTCCAAAAGCATCATTCGCGACTGTTGAGCGCATTCTGCTGGCTTTAAGACTTGTTGGCATACGTGATTTCAGATTCCCCAGGTCACAGGCCTTTTCCCCCCACACGGTGTCGTCGATGACGCCCCAGGTCTGATGTATGTTGGTGTCACATAGAGGCCGCCTCACCCTGCGCGGTCTCGTGCATGCTCCACATCAATTCATCTGGAATTGAAAGCCTCCGCATAAGCCAATGATGGCGCATAAGCTCGGGTGCTCTCGTGGCCAGATTCCGAAATTCCATGTCGTCAATATTGTGTCAGGATTTAATCACGTACACTGCACTTTCCTTTACACTGACGCGTATCGCTGCATCATGATCAGCGGCCCTCTCTCTACCTGAACCTGTCGCTGCAAATGTTGCCTTGACTTTCCTTTGGCGTGTAGTAGTGCTGGCATACATGGTTTGAAGGACTCGGGGGTGGAGGTGTGGGGTGTAGTTGCAGACGAGTCAGCTATGCGGCAGTGTAGTAGTGCTGGCATACATGGTTTGAAGGACTCGGGGGTGGAGGTGTGGGGTGTAGTTGCAGACGAACCAGCTATGCGGCTGTGGGATAGAAGCAAAGCCTCGAGCCCAAGCAGATCGCAAGAGCGCTCCCCCAAAGCCGACGACGTGAGCTCCTCGGTGGAGCAGCAGGCGATGGAGATTGCCATTCGTCGCGGAGGCCTTGCAAACGTGAAGGTGAACTGGCAGCGCCACCGCCATCTTGCTGTAAGCTGGTGCAAGCATTTCATGTTGCCCAAGCTGGGAGCTGCACTAACCCTGAAAAGTGCACCCTGCAGTTAAGAGATGCTTCCGATTTGGTGGCCCAGCTGGAGGAAATGCAGCAGGAGGAGCTGGCCGCAAGCCCATCAGAGAGGGCGTATAGCGACACATTCGCGACGAGCCCAACCATGGATCCCCGGTCGGCTGCAAAAAGCGACGCGCCAAGCCCAAGCCACGCCCACGTCAATGCGGTGGAGGCAGTGCCAGCGCCAGCTGGGATGTCCACACAGCTGCTTGTGCAGGAGCCTGTGCCTGAGACCCTTTCTGCCCAACCGACAACGGGCAGCCCGCTTGGTGCATTGCCCCCACTTGCAGCTCCCAAAGGTGAGATACCTGAATATAGCCTCCAAGTAACGTATGCCGCGCCTTCGATGTAGCTGGGACACCAAATCACTGTAGCCGTATATGCATAAATTAGTTGATTTCAAGGAAGAACATCCCACCTTCAATGGCTGCCCTGTGAGCTGAGACCCACCCACAATGGCTGCCCTGTGAGCTGAGACCCACCTTCAATGGCTGCCATGTGAGCTGAAACCCACCCTCAATGGCTGCCCTGTGAGCTGAGACCCACCCTCAATGGCTGCCCTGTGAGCTGAGACCCACCCTCAATGGCTGCCCTGTGACCCACCCTTAATGGCTGCCCTGTGAGCTGAGACCCACCCTCAATGGCTGCCCTGTGAGCTGAGACCCACCCTCAATGGCTGCCCTGTGAGCTGAAAGCAAATTGACAACCCATGAGGCGTAGACTTGCGCCTTGCTGCGCCTGGTTGTCCCTCTGCTGGCACGTCCATCTGAGGAAGCCGGTTGCGCGTTCCACTGTCTCTGAATGCGGTTCCCCGATTCTGCAGGAAATCTCGGCCAGAGTATGAACAGTGATTTGGTAAGTGAGGCAAGTGCTTACAGCTCGATTGTCTCTGATCTCCCGGAGGAATTGGATGAGCTATTATCTGACTGACAACCTTTGATATCAGACTATGTGCATCTAATCGCCATTCAATGCAGCAGCACAAACTTGAGCATTAAGTAGAAATCCTCAAGCATCACTTGAGCGCGCCATTGCGCTGTTGCGCGCCATCACGTGATGTTTAGTCAGGTTACAAAATACCATCAGGATGATACGTAGCATCTATGATCGATGCTCAGCAACCGCATTGCATGGTTATATCTACGATGACAGAAGTGGCCCAAATAGATCTTTAGACAAATGCGGAGATGAAAGCCTTACAAGTCAAGCAGAGCTGTGGTGTGCATTGTCAAGTTTCTTGATGGATCGAGTATATGAGTGAGGACAAAACGAGCAATGAAACTGTATGGTTTGCACTGCGATTCGGAAATTACATTTTGGGAATGTGCCATCAAGGATCTGTGCAGATATGGTCGTAGGATGTGTAGGGTACATATGCCAGAGAGTGTGACATTGCCAGAACTACCCTAAGGTAGTCATAAAATATGTACAACGACAGTAAAAACAAGGCCCTAACACATTTGTAAGGTACATCTGGCTTACCTTCTTCTGAGGGTTTAGCTGTTCGAGTGCATACGATTCCAAGTGGATATTCCAGGAAGCGATGCAGACCACAGCGCCGTACGAACTGTGCCATGGGTGATTTAGTGTATGTTGCTTATATCACATGCTATGTCATATGCTGCTGATAATACCCCCCCCCCACATGCACGCACCGAGCTATAACGTAACTCGACCCTCCATTATGGTATGCCCATTATGGTATGCCCAGCGGCGAGCGAAGCTCATAAACGTGTGCATGCCATGTAACTACACCGTGCATGTTTGTTACCGTACCGCCGTTTACTATACGGTATGTAGCCTGTGATATGAATTATGCATATTGATCAAATAGCGAGATGTGCCTGCCGTATATCATTATTGCAAAAATCAAATATGTCATTTTATAACATTAATAGCATGAATGTTAATATCATGAATCTTCACCATCGTGTGAGAAGATTACAGTTGTTTTCCAGCTTACAATACCAACCTCGATCGTGGGCGGTTCATGTGCCGACCCGAGTTGATGGCGCCTTCTCCATACCCATTATAGTATTCACTCTGGCTTACCACCACGCATTGTCCGATTTGTACCAAGCATCAGAAGCACCCGATCATTAAAATAAACCGTGATAATCACGACGCGTGTCCCGGTGCGGCGGGGCATGCAAGGTAAAACACGAAACGTGAAACGCACATAGATATGCGCGAAGGTCTCGCTGCATATCCAGATTGTATAGTAGCATGCATTACGGGACGATACGTACACGCGCAACACACGTCGTGTTATGAATATATAAAGAGGTATCAGAAACTTTATTGCAAGGTTCACATCTCACAATTTAAAGGTCAAAGGCACAGCAAACAAAGAAACTCGTCCAAATGCCACCTAAATACACATCATGCAAATAAGCAGCGCACACCCATGCTGACAATCATGACTAGCCATGCAAGCAATTCCGTAGCCCTGCGAGCCGTGCAAGGCAACCTCCACCCGCTGCAACCAATAGGACGAAAAGCTTCGCGTGCTCCATGTTGCATCCTTCTCCTCCTGAAACAATCGGTCGGTCGTGTCTGCGCTGTACACAATAATTGTCGAAGGACTTGCGCGCTGATTTCCCCGAACCTCCAAAAGTCTCCATTGCAAAAGGCGCACGACTGTGAGGCCAGATTGGCACGTGCAATGCCCGCTTGGCTCGCTCATGTACTGCCGCAGCCCGCAGCGGCTCCCGAGCAGCCTGGTCCACATACGAGGCACAACAAGGGAATACCAGGCTCACGTCAATCAATATATGCGCCTGCGTGCCTCGCCCATCGTGGTTGAGCACTGTGATGTCGGGCTTCCAATCAGGCGAATACCCATGATGATTGCGATCCTCCACGATGAGAAAGGCTGGATCAAAGATTTGCTTCAGCATAGATGCCACGAACGGCATGATGTGCTGTGATAGCCCATCCACGCCGGTTACAGACAGGGTAGTGGGTGCCAAAGGGGTCTATAGAAACACCACATACACGTGTATGCACATCAGCTAGAATAGACATAGCACATAGGGGCACCCAATTGCAAAGCCACGCTAACGACTGGCTGAGTGGGTGGAAGCCGAAAATGAAGGCGACGCGGGGATGGTCACCAAGTGCGCAGTGGCGCCACGTTGGGGAAGGGAAAGCAAACGAGCTCGAGAGGCAGGCGCCGCTTGGTCAAATATGACCATATGCATGTAGGCAGTCGTTTCGATAACGCCTACCCTTAGAAAATATTAATGTTTCGATGTAGAACTTATATTGCGCGTGGTCGTCAGGAATAGATCGTTCACTGCGTGTACAATCCATACCCTCACCCGCTGACCTTTATGTTTTAGGACAATTTTCCGTTTTCATCTCCGTTAGCCGTACGTGTTATGAATTTAGATATGGGGCATCTCTGTCATCATCTCCGTTCGTTTCCCCCTTTCATTTGCCATGTATGCGGAAAGCGAACGGAGATGACGACAATCACCAGCACAGCAAGAATCGCAACGAGCGACCATGATAGACTGTTACTCCGACGAAGGCCAGCAAAGGAACATGCCGCAGCGACTTCAGTGCCAGAGCCATCGCCAGAGCCAGCGCCAGCGCCAATGCCAACGTATGCGCTCGATGTGTGCAATACTGCGATGATCGAACGATAAGATGTCAGACTTCAGAGTTCAGATACCCTAGATAATGGAGATCTCTTGTTTGGCCTAGTACGGTATCCTACGGTTTGTGACTGTTGCCATCCTAGTGGCACACCCTACGCATCAAGCCTTGTGATATTCTGGGGCAATGGTAGGCTCCGCATCGATAGCTATCCATCCTAACAACACAAAAAAATGAGACCCATCCAGTGTGTGAAGAAAAATAAGAGTGTGCCGTATATAGCCTCAACGAGCTTCATTCTGAAAACCTACTCGCTACTCGGATACGCCGTTGTCTTGAACAGTACGGCGGCGGGGGCTTCACACTGGGGAAATTCGCACCGTAGATCCCACATAGCACGGTATAATAATGCGTTTCGGCCCTCGGAGTTGTAACATACGTTGCGGCATCGAAAGGTTTGTGACGAATGACCTCCTTAATGAAGTCTCTCTTGTACCCGTGCCGGTGAAGACGCATTACTGACGTTCGCAGAAAATATCAAAAAATTTTGTGGTATCTGATGCTCCGTAGCGTACCTTCGTTGCGTCAGCGACTCATCCCGCGACAGCAATAGCTACAGTTAGGTTTGTGCCATGCCAGGGTACTGATCAACTTGATGATATGCGATTCTGCTTGTGACGGCTAGATTATGCTGGAATTTATTATTTTCCGTCAGATCTACAGAAACAATTTGTGCCTCACTAGTCGGGACGGAATTTGTGTGTTTAATTTGTTCCTTACTAGTCGGGCATTAAAAAACGTGATATTTCACGAATTTCGCGTTTGAACATGACGACTGCACGCTATCTTCAGCATGCCAGTGCGACTCTCAGCGATGCAACTGCGACTGCCACGAATGCACGTCAAAAGAAAATATTCGATTACGGCATTCCCTTCTCGAACCATCGAACGTGCCCGTGAGAGGACACTCGGAGTAGCTAACGATGCTCGCCCAACCGGTCAAGACATTCAGACCACTGCCATTCTCCTGTGAGGACTTATTTAGGGAAATAGTTTCACCGACCGTATGCGTATGAGTGTTGACCTCGGAGAGCTCGCCAGCTGAATACCTGTGAACTGCAGAAGCTCAATACAGGTACCCCATCAGAAACAGCGGGAGGTCTGCTTGCTCAGTGGCTCGTACACCTGCGTGCGCTGAATTTATGCTCACGTCCTCACTTCTAACTTGACGAGAAAGCGTCACGGCATGAAACTAATAATATGACATCTGGACGCTAGACATATGTAGAGAACGCATGGAATGCATTATAGCAGTGCAGTTTATGTTCGATATCGAAAATGCATGTATGATTTGTGGAAGATACGTATCTGTAGTTATATGTACGGAACAGCTGATCGCGCACCCGGTGGTTGTGGCAAAACTCATATGTGAGCAATGCCGTACGGAAAAGTTGATGTCATTACGGCTGAAGTCAGTAGCCCACACCATACGAAGTCTGCAAAAAATGGAATGAGTGTTATATTATGTTCCCTATTTTTAGCAAAGGAACACAGGCTGTCACTTAATAATGGGTAATGAATGTAGGAACATTAAGTATTGTTGGTAAAAATACTTTAAAATTATCGAGCACGAAGTCCCAAAAAATACTCAACCAAAGGCATCTCTGCAGCCTAAAGTGCACACCTTACTCTACTTACTAAAGTGGACACCTTCCGTCTTTGCCAGGACCATCGACAGAAAAACCCAATCACTTCGTGATTACCTATGACCCAAGCTCTCACACAAAACAAGATCTTGCGCAGAGGAACTTGTTCGATCATCGGCTTTCTCTCCCATGCTTACGACTCTACAAAGATACAAAAGTGTCAAGCAATGCGTCTACACAGCACAAACGTGTATTCCTGAAAGAGAAGATGTATTTATTTACAATGGCATTAACACTGCCTTACGGAGCGCAGAGCTAAACGTCCAACATCCTGCCGCGTGTGTGCCTAGTGCACGATTCTTGCTAAGAAGTGTTACGACACGCGCCAAAGCATGAGCCGTGAACCGAGTTCGCGAAGCTCGATGAAGTTCCATACAGGAGACGGTTTCTAAAGGACTTCCATGTATCAGCGAGCGCTTAGAACTTCATCCAGTCCGGCTTAGCGCCTCCGTCAGAGTCACCCTTTTTCCCAGTTTCGAAAGCTGGATGCTCAAAAAGGTTTTTGAGCAGCTGAGTGCCCCTCAAGCAGCTGGTAAGAGGCAAGTGCCCCTTAGCGGCGTCCATCTTGTAAATGTACTCCCCCCCCCTCCAGCTGCGGTACGCGTTATTTTCCCCTGTGGTCCAGTCGAGTTTTTTGAAGAAAGGTCCCCACTTCTTTTTGCACCCGGTCCAAATTTTCTTTTGCACACTGTATCCGAAGTTGCCATCGCTATAGGAAACCCACAAATTGTCGATCGTTTGCAAGTCTTTAACTGGGATCTCCTTTACCTCGGTGAAATACACAAACTTTCGCTCAATAGCTTCCTCACCAGCGAGCTCAATTAGTGCGTTACGTGTAATATCGTCTGCCTTCTCAAAATCGCCTTCCTTAAGGGCGGCTTCCAGCTCAACGTAGGAGTAACCGACCTGCCATCACAGTCGATTTCAGGTCTCCCGCAGTAATCCAAGCAAACACTTGGCAGAAAAAACTACGACACAGCGTCTTCAAGGTAACTAGCAAAGCTCAGTAGCATAGAGGTACAGCAAATCGTGAGGGGGTTGGTTGGTTGACCTCTGAGTTGAGTTCAACGGTTCCAGTTTCGGTGGCCAAAGCCCTCACTGAGCCAAACACCTGACGACCACTGGCTGAAGGCATAGATTGGCTTAGCTGGACTCCTCGAGAGCGAGGCATCCAATTGATACAGCTCAAGCTGTCATTCATGTCACTTCTGACTCGAAGAGCGCTATGGGGCGCCGCAGCAGAGACGCGAACACCCTCATTCTGTTCACGTTTCAAAGAGCATACGCGGAGGGAAGTTGCCGCAATGGTAGTCATGGTTTATTTTGATTAAATGGGTTCCTGGAGAAAATATTTCAATAAATTCTGTCACCTCAAAACCTTGAGCCGCCTTGATAAATGTGCGTTGTGATATCTGCAGATATAGCAGAGCGTCACATATATTTCTAAGCCCCCAAAAATTGAGGCTCCGAACCCTGTGTTGTTTATCTACCAAAATCTTTAAATTACACATGGACTATTTTGATTGGGCAATTACGAATAGAAATCTCAAAACGTCCATGCAGTCACGAATTTCTTCGAGTCGATCATCGAGATCTCGGGTCGCCACTTTTATAAAAATCTCGAGCTCACTTTTTCCCCTGCTTTTTTCTACTGTGTCACATATTGATATACCTCAGGTGTCAATAATCATATACCTCGGTACTACCTACCTCATATACCGAGGTATTAGAATATTCCGATTATTGCGATGCATTTAGTAGTCACAGGTATTGTCACGCTGGCGCGTATAACGAGTTTGCTCAGTTCGATATTTCAACGGGAATCTAACGATTAATACAGACTCGAGACTGAAGATCGTTAGACGCTCCGACGTCTTCACGTTCTGACGCTTCGATTAAAAAATGTTTAGAATTGCATCACTGGTGAGATTTCGATCGGAAGTGTTCGACTTTTTCTTTCGGGAGGGAGGAATATATGCACCTACGGTGCGAATACAGTCACAGGCTTTATGATTCAAGACACTGATCGATAGAATGTCTACATGAGATATTCTCTCAAGGATTTCCGGATATGCCTTGCGATCATTGGTTAACTTCATATTTCAACATTCATATTTTCAACAGATTCGAGGTTGCCATTCGACAACAGATATTATCCCCACTGGGATTAGCATTGGCATGCCATATGCGAGGTCACAAATGTCCCAGCTTCACCAAAAAAATCTATTACGATGACACGCATCGCATCGCAGCGCAGACACGACACACGAGACAGATCTCAGGGTCAAGAGTCAGATCGAGATGCCCACATCGAAATAAAATGGTATAAAAGCGAGCGCGAGCGTGAGCGGAGCGGGGGCGGAGCAGTGGCGCCAAGATCCTACGTGGCGCCGGCGATTGCCGCTCGCTTTTCTTAGAGCACCGGCTGGTTTTTCCAGCCGCACACTGTTAAGCCCAGCCAATATGGTGTTATTTGCCGGCCACTTATCAAAATTGCCGGCCGCTTGAAAAATCCTCGGCACCACTGGGGCGGAGCCCCCGCGATGTGAAGCGGGAGCGACGAGCGGGCTTCGCTGTAATAACAATAGGGGGTACGTGAACGTACAGGTGGGGAAAAAATATAAAATCTATACATTAACGGTTGTAGTGAATTTCTAGATGTGTGGTATTGTATATATATGTCAGATATGAATGGTGTATAGATCTAGTTGTGAATGTGTTGCTGTTCACATATAATTTCACTTAATAGAACTTATTAAATGTAATATGGTGGAAGTTAGTCTCACCATTAGGTGGATTATACATTTTCAAGAACATAGAGAATTGATTAATGGGGTTGAACTCTAGTGCATTATGATATTGTGAACATATGAATTAGTTCCCTAAGTTACCCTTACTTAAGGTACATGCATTGAGTCATTCGATTTCAATGATTACGTAATTAAATATTTTGTAAGAGTGCATTGGTGGGTAGGACGTTTGCAGTTGGATGGGAACATAGTTCGGAAATTCCTAGTCTTTGACTCATGAATGCACTGGTATTTTGAGGTAGAAGGAGGTATGAATCTACATAAATTTCATTTGAGGAACCCAATATGTAAAAACTTTGGATATATATTGATTCCTATATATGTTACATCAATAAGACTAAGAAGTAGGACTTGTATGTTGCTCAAGTAAAATAAGTAAGTGGCTGCATATCGAGCAGTGCACATTGTTGATTTAATCAAGAATTGCATATGTACATATGAATAAGCTAGGATTGCTAGAAATGAAATATTATTGTATTGCTATTAGTCTATTATCTATTGCTATTAGTCTAGAAATGCTTCACATCCAGAGGAATCTGAATCACTATATTGTTCCACCTCGTCGCTATTGATACGGTTACCTTTACTATTCAATCTGCAACCAGTGTTGTTTTGAGTAGGGCGGCGTCGTCTTTTCTGTCTCATTGGTTCATTGGTTTTTTCATCTAACACTGGCTTGCCATCTTTAACCAACATTGCCATTGGTTGGTTCATGAGACGCATCAAATAAGACATGTTCCAGTTGCGCGGTTGTTTCTTGGTTGGAGGTTTCTGCAGGATACCTCCTCTTGGTCCAGAATCGGTGAGAGCGACGATTGCTGGAGCAGCATCTTGAACAACAGACTTATGGCATACATGCTTCAAGATTGATATTGCTAACTGTCGGACCCTGAATTCTTCTTGCGCAACTGAACTCATGTAATTCTCGGGGTCAATGGCTGCGCCCCCTACCTTAACTTGACTTGCATTGAAACCACAGAGTGCATTTGTATGAGGCATTGCTGTCTTGGGAGAGTTGGTCAACAGAAAGGAATGTACTAAGTTTTCAGGGATGTGGCTGAGGTCGCAGTCTAGCCAAGAGATGACATAGTGCCTTCCAGGTGGGAGTTCTTCAGGTGACAGTACTGCACATTTGGTGCAGTGGCTACCTTTCAAAGCACGAATTTGTTGCTGGTGACTGAGCTGTTGGAAAGGAAGCAAGATGCCGAAATAGTGTAGCATTTCTGCTCCTTCACCTGGTCCACATCCATAAATACACAATCAGAGACTAATCCATAGAAGAATTAATCGGCCTGGCATAATTCATGAAGCAAGTAGCAGTAACCAGCATCAGTAATTAAGGTGTCTATAGTTGTTTGGGTTTTTGGGATATGGGGCAATACCATTATTAGCGAACATTCGAACGAGTTGGTAGCAATAACCCTCTGGTTTGGGGTGCCTGCAGGGATTTGTGATGTTTTCTGGATGATACTTTTTGAGCAGGTTAATCTCCTTTTCCATGTGGTACCTGCATGGTGTAAAAGACACTCAGTATGCGTGTGAAGTTGTGTTGAATGTTGTTGAATTGAAAGGGTATTACAGTCGGCAGCGGTAGTATGAGCAAGGATGTCACCAAATGAAAGAACTCTTACCTTAAAGGTCCAACGCCTATTTCTTTGCTGAGATTGTGGCCCATGACTAGCTTGGAGTAATCGATGCCAAGTGCAAATTTATGTTGGTGTTTGGGGTGATTTATGTGGTAAGGTAGTGCCAACCACTGTACCCCAGAAACCGTAGTTAGTACTTGGCTTTATTAGTTGCGAGTGAGCTGTTGTGTTGACACTCTAGAAAATCATTTGATCAAAATATTAGTAGGCTTCCTTACCTTGCCGGCCTCAGGTAACTGGACTTTAGAGCCCAAAAGGCGCTTGCGGATATTGATCTTGTAAGAAGTGCCCTTATTAGACTTTTTCAGACCATCCACGAGGACAATGGTGCCCTTCATGGGTTGACGGTAAAAATGGATGTTCTTTGCCGTCGTGCGAACAGCCTTGCGATTCCACCCTTCCGGAGCATACGGATGTCCATCAGCGATTGTTTGGCTAACAATGGCTAACTCAGTTGCTACCAGATGACGAACAACAGCCAGGCCCAGCAGCCTGACATCCAAGCTTGCTGCAATATTAGCGATACGGGTGTTGTTGTTTGCTGATTTGCAGAGTAGAGCTGTCATGTTCATGCACTCAATACCATGTCGGGGACCACATCCTGCACGAATGGGCATCGGAACATTTTTCATCTATGGTGAAGGAATGCTGATTAATAATATTCATCTATGAGATTTGATTGTGTTAGGTGGGAGTTGGAATAGACATGAGATTAGGTCTTTACCTGCATAGGCCCTGTGCAAGGTTTCAGCATGTCCAAAGAGCTCCAGGAGGGTGTAGTCCTTGAAGTAGTCCTTGAACTCAAGGTGCCTTTCAGCTGGATCACTAGCCAATTTCTCCGTCACACCACAGAGCATGAGAGCGTGCTCAGCAGGTGAACAATAGGGATCAAGCCTGTACTGCCAGACATCTTTCAACGTAATTTCTGCTTCGTCGTTTTTCGGTGACCACAGTGTCAAGTTTTCTGGCGTGTCCCATATTGCTACCTGTAAGTCACATATATCTCAGCAAGAATTGCCACCAGCATGAATTTTAATTTGAAATGATGTAACTTGAATGCCATGGATGCCACTTCAACGCCATGGATATACCTTTAGTGGCCTTGCCTCCCAATCTTCAGGTGAAACCACTATCGGAGTACTTGGAGAAATGGGTCGTATGTTAGCTCGTACATTTAGATTGTCTGTGCAGCGGACACTAGTGAAACATATAATACCACTTCCATCCTGAAATGTAATGCTGTAAACAGCTCGCTGTTTTGGTGGGTCTTTTTTGTTACCTGAATGAGATACCAAGTCATTAGTATAGAAAACTATATGCATATGAATTGAAAGTTTTTGAGATGGTATGAGCTCACCTTTAGCATCAACATCTGCAGTGTCATTAAAGTAAGGGTAGACGTTGTTTAAAGCATGTTGTACGTTTTCATGGAATGCAAATTGGCCAGAAGTTCCTTGTCCGGCTAGTAACATCTTGGAATCTAGTACCATATTTCCATCTGGGGTACGTGATGTAGATGGCTTACAGAATAGTAAACCAATCCTCTTCCCCATGCGTTGAACTGAAGCTAGATACACGTTGCCAGATGCTGCCCATTGGGTTAAGTTTGCAAAGGAGGGTACTAGGCATGGTCCTCCTTTCATTTCACTGCCTCTTCCTTGGGGAACAGCTCTGCTGTTGAGCGGTGTGAAGGCGTCAACCGGCTTGAAAGCTTTGATTGTTACCAATGGTAATAAAACAAACAGAAATTGTGCCAACAACTCAGTAAGCTCTGGCATTAGTACCTGCCACGATTTTGTACTGTGAGAGATACCAAAATCACAAATAATACCACAACAACAGCAACTCAAAAAGCAAAGGAAATCAAGAAAACTGAAACTGAAGTTAGTGTGCACGTAACATCGCCTTACGTGCTTGGCGGTTATCCTCTTCCACAGGATAACTTGTGGTGGTTGACCCATTTGTAATTTCATGTATGTTTGGTATATAAAAACATCATAGAAGTATCAACTGGTGTACAAGGTGGTGGAATTCTTCTATATGTATGGTTAGCAAAGTCATTGACATGCATCCAATCATCACCCACCCTGACATCTAGGTAGAAATGGCTATTTTGAAAGTGAATGATACCTGATAGATAATATGATGCACAATTTTGATGACATTGTAAAATGTTGTTATTAAGGGAAGGGTTGAAAATGAATGGTACACCGGGTTTTGCTGTCCTGAGGTTTCCCACTTCGATCATGATGAATGCAGGGGCAGTATTAAATTGGACCTGGTTTTCCATAGTGTTCTCAGCATGACAGGCAGTACAATTTCGAATTAATCGATGTTCAAATTCTAGTAGCATGCATTTGAATGGGTCAACAATTGTAGTGTTCATGCTAGTCACATAAGTTGTATAGATGATCTCTGTTAGTGGATAGGGGTGTGAAGCAACGCGCGTGTTTCTAGAATAGGGGCACTGAGTACATGTTGCCTTGGTTTCAGCATACATTCTAATAGTGTCTGGTGAATGTTGAAATATGTAGGATATAGTATTCCACACACTACCAAAAGTTCCATTTGCTCCGACACAGTTGCTCGGATCGATTGAAGTAAGATGATCTCGCAATTGGTTTCTAGAAGTGATAATGTGCTGTAAACCTCCATTTGCACGTGCCCACAAAGCATGATAGATTGCATTGCTTGTAGTGCTATTGTTGGTGAGAAAGATATGTTTTGTACTCTGCTGATACAACCATTCTAAGCATGGGTCTATAAAACAGGAGTTGTTTTCCCATGGGATATGAACAACTGATGTATTGTGTGGGAGAAGTACTGGTGTATATTGTATGTTGACAGGCTGTTGTGAACATTTTATCAGAGTGGAGGATGTAGTCTGGGAGTCGAGAGTTGTTGTAGAAGTGGTTGTCATGTCTATGTTTTGCGATAATGTTGAACAAGATGATTGAGATGAAAAGTTATTTGGGGTTTGGCTCAGGTTTGATTTCTTTCTATAAAGAAGCATATATGCATCCTTACACAAATCCTTTTTTAATATGGGTGTAATTGAATCGTCATTGCAATGAATCCATGTATTATTGGTGTTGCGTAAACATGTGGTATAATGTCCTGAGGTAACATGGGTACCAATTCGTTTTACTATAGCACATAGTTCATAGGCAGCATCAATTTCACTTGTTGGCAATTTTAAATCTTTAGGAGTTAGCACATGTTGTATGTCCACTTCTGTTGGCAAAATATTTCCAGAATTGTCTGTTTTACTGAGTACTATTACGAGAGTTTCTGGCAAGATCTGAAATGACATGATTGAAGCATTTTTATCGGATTTCTGTCTGCATTGTGAACATATCCATGTTGGGATCGCTTTAGAGGACATTGCTTGGTTGATACATGATTTTAAAGTCTCACGCTTCTTGTAGGTCTGAAGGTTGTTTATAATCATAACCGGATTATCCTGCAATTGGTATGTCTGATGCCCACATGCTTTGTTGTTGCATATTGCTGTATATTTGTAAGAACCCATGAAGGTACTTGCGGATTTCACGTGTTTAAATGTCTCTAGTATATCCACAAAAAACTCTGATGCGTCATGTTGTAATGAATTATTGTAATTCGGGTGTAGTTGCTTAACCAATTCAAGGGTAATCCTTGGGTCAGCTAATGTACCAGTGGTGATATTATTCGTTAAGCTCCTTATGTAGTAAAACAACTGGTCCGTTTTCGAAAAGGCTGCCTGTGGGGATTGAGTAGGTTCTGACTCTAAATAATGTGGGCATTGTGTGAGAAACTGAATGATAGCATTAAAATAACATGTATTCCCCAAGTTTGCCAGACCAGAGTGACATGTTGTTTGTGCAGCGGGTTGTTTGGTAGATTTTTGAGAGGGGGTACTTGGTTTCTCTATCTCGCTATGGACATGTGCTGGGTGATGGGTGGGGGTTGAGGCTGTAATAATTATTGGGTCAAAGAAAACATCGAAATGTTTACCGGTCAATGCAGATAAACGTTTGTACTCAGCTTTGATTGCTGTTCGCATGCCAATGTGGCGATTTGCTGCAAAATGAAAATTGGCAAGGGGCCTTGTGAGGTAAACATCTTCAATCTTTTGAGCTCTAGATAAGGCGACATATTCCAACCCCGGTGCAAAGCATTGCTTTTCGTTTTCGGTTGGACATAGAACGAGCCCATTTTTAGCCGTTAACCCTTGGCTTTTATGAATTGTGATACAGTGAGCTGTTCTAAGTTTTAATTGTTTCCTGGTATATTTCCCACATAGTTTAGTTTTGCAAGATTCAGCCACAAAAGGTACAACACGCGGTAGAGTGGGACTAACAGAATCGCCTTTATAACCCCATCCATCTCCACCATCCATTTGCACAAAGACTATTGGGATTTCCAATTTGCCTTCGATAAATTGGGAAACAGTAGGCATATTGTTTTCATAAGATTGGCCCTGGAAACCAAAACCAATAACTGTGCCTTGAGCACCATTATATACGCCTAATTGTGTTGCAGAGTTCATAGTGCTCATTACTCGGCTACCAATAGCCAAATCAAGGTGTTGTTCCTGCAAATCGTTATGTTCTGGCAACGCTTTAGTACCTGATGTTGTAATTTTAGATAATTTGGTGTGGACCTCGTCTGATAAGGGCTCTCCTGTACTGGTATAATGTTGGGCGTGGATTCTGTAATGCGTTGCACCTGACTCCACCAAATTCTCGAAACACATCTTATTAATCTCATTAACCCTTTCATGTGTAGCTGCTACCCACATAGCATCCACTGGAGCTTTTTGTTGGGCTTCTTTCACTCCACTGCACAAACACCTGGACCATAGTTCAGCAAATTGGTCTACGGTGGGCAAACCTTTTCTAGCAGTTGAGCATATTCTTGCTAGTGGTGGGAGCTCCTCTCCAATTTTAGCTTGGTGTCGAACGTTTTCAGTTAACTCAATATAAGTTGTAATAGAGTTCCATAAATTTTTACCATTCAAACATGCGTTGTAGTATTTAGGATTTTTATTGTTCATTACTGGTGTTTGGTATACTGAAGTACCCATTGCTGGAAGTTGATATAAGTCCCCCAGGATTATGATATGCATTCCACCAAAAGGAATTTTGCATACTTCAGCAAAATTTTCACGGGTTGAATTTGCTGCACAAAGTCGAATGTGAATATTGTATAGGTCTGATAAGCTGATCATAGATATTTCATCAATAATCACTAGCTTGCAATCCTTTAAATTTCTAGCTAGAACATCTGCCTTATTTTGTGATATACTAGTGGTAATATCGCCATCTTGTGGTGCTTTTATAAGTGCGCTCTGCCAGGTGTACCCAGATATATTGAAGGCGGCGTTACCTGTAGGCGCCATGACTACGGTGTTGCCGTGTATACCTCTTGCTTTACCAAAAACTAATTGTGCCTTCTCACGAACAGCCTTGATTAAATGACTTTTACCAGTACCGCCTTCCCCTGACACAAAGATTCGCAATTGATTAGGATTCTCTCCAGTTAAATGACTACTTATCTTGTCGTATGCAGCACGTTGCATAGACGTCATACCATCAACCATTCGATCCAGATTGCACTCACTGCTTTCTTCACTGTTAACAGGTACCTTCCTACCTTGCTGGATGTTTATGATATCATCTTCAGTGGTTGCTCTGTTGCTAGTGGTCAAATTGTCCATAAATGCCTTAAGATTACTAGAGAGAAAATTCGCTAGATATGCTTTTTGGCTTAAAGTCACATTACAAATCACGTTTGTATCTGACTGAAAGGAGTACTTCTCATGAGCGGTGTTTCTAAACTCATCAGGAACGGAACCTGGTTGGTAGTCATCATTCCCATCATGGTCTCTTGGTACACTTTCAAAGGTTGGCTTACCAACATTCCTAAGGATTGTTTCACTCTTTTGGATTGTCTCCAAAGCTTGAGTTACATAAGGAGGCATTGATTTTGTCTTAATCATAGTATCCAAATGCACTATTGCTGTGGTGTCCGGCGGAAGTACCTGACTTTCTTGTCCATTTGGCCATATGGTATGTAACAGCACTGTGCTGTAACAAGATTCCTCATCTGTTAAATCCTGAGGATAGTAAGGGCACAAGGAAATTACCTTGGGTGATTGGTATGGTGTGAACACCACATCATCGACACGGAATTTGTCTAGGTATGATGGTTTACCTTGCGCATCCAACAATATTCGTACAGGAGCGATTGGTATCTTACTATCACTGGGAAACTTGTTTGTATCAAAAGTCCTAAAAGAAAAGTACGTCAGCATCTGATGGAAAGTTGCTTGGCACCCACCTATTGTATTCTGTTGGCGAACAAATTTTCCATAGGCGACTCTGCGTCCCATTTGTGACCTGGGAGATGAATCTATAGCTGATTGTGTGCCTCCTGATAATTTCAACTCTTTCAGTTTATCTTCATCAACAATCACAGCAGATGGCACATCTTTACTTACTGCAGTATTAATGCTGAGAACGCCCCTGGATGATTGCACAAAGGGGAGGCCTAATAAAGTCCAACAAGCTTGCATGGCACCTACTTGAGTTGAATCCACCAAACTGTTGGCTACTATTGACAAGCGTTGTTTGTCTGTAATCGACTGACTCTGTAAAATCAAGTTTGCAATTTTTCTGGTAACTAGGTTTTTAAGCATGGCTGAATCCGGGGCCTCAGCTTTTGAAGCATATGAGGCACAATACTCTGCAGCTCCGACTTGGTTGTCTATGTATTTGATATCTAGATTCCCTCCTGTTGCGATAGGGATGAGAGGTGTCTTAATGTAGTTATTCAACCACATGTTGTCTCGTGGCGGAAGTATTTGAATTCGCTTCCTTCCTCTCCCATCTTTGTCAACCACCAATGTTGCTTCATCAGTGCTTGTTGGACCCCCTATCCAGCCTGTTGGTGAGAAACCAAATCGACAAACCTTGTTGAAAACTGATTTACTGTACTTGAAGCAAGTTTGTGTGCACCTATGAATTTGATTAGCAAGTTGCAGACGTCGATACCACACTTGTACCAATTTCTGACCCTGAGTTAAGGATTCATCAGATGCCACATCACCATTAGGTTTTTCTTCCCAATTATCTGATGGTGAGAAATCCAACGGTTGACCATCCATATATAAACTAAACTCTGGTTTGCAGGGATGATCTCGATCCTTGAAATAGTTCCTACCAGGTAGCCAAGACAAGTGAGATTCTAATGATTTATCCTCACCCTGGTGTCCATCATTATTAGTAGCATAATGATCTTCTGAGTTTTTTGGCATTAATTTGCAAGTTGCTACTTTTTCCACACAACGTTTAACTTGTTCCTGTTTTTCAGGGTCCTTTGAGGAGGCATGCTCTTTTGTGATCCCATCTAATGCATTGCATATCCATAGGAGGCTATGACAGTGGGGTGATCCTCTCATTTGGAACTCAATGCGCCTCCACCAATCAACCACTTTACTACCAAAAGGATGAGACTTTGAACTGGTTATAAGTTTTTTCCATATACATTCTTGTTTCTTATGGAATAACCTACATGCGAGCGCTGGATGGTCTCTCAACATTGTTGTTCTTTCTGATTGATCATATTTTGCAGCGCTCTTTTCGGTGTCTGAATTTGAGTCCTCCCTCTGATCCTGTTGGTCACGAATGATCGTGGCGTAAAGTCTGTTATGATATCTATCTGCTGGAGCAAATGTGAGGAAATAGCGTAAGGCACCACCAGCTTGCATCATCTTGCTGCTTACCATTGAAAGAAGCTTTCGCCTTTCATGCTTAATAAATATTGATGTCCCCGGCAACGATCTACCATACGCAACCAATCGATTCAAAACACGGTCTAAATGTTGTTGAAATACGCTCTTTCTAGATGAACTCTCACAGGAAATATCATTGTCTGACCTAAGTGTGTTCAGTGCGCCAATGACATCATCTACAGATATATTTTCCTGATCTGAAGGGTTAGGCAAGTCTGAATCAAGATAGGATTTTGCTGCTGTGGCTGTTACTCCACCGACCTTCCTACGCATCACATAAGTGTAGAAGCAGAATATGTAATTTGCGCTCTTTTGGAACCGTCTATCACCACCTCTCTCTAAGCTTAACCTGACAAATTCATTGTTGTCTAAGCCATGTGTGTCGCTGGGCCCGCCACATCCATATGGGAATATGTTTGGAAAGCATTTTTCGTAAAAAAAGCAATCATTATATGGGTGGGCATACTCGAAAGTTGAATCTGCCTTATATATGACAGGGGTTGGTTTCTGTAATACTACTTCTTTCAGGTGGTTGAGTTCATTCAACATGGGAGGGGGGGTTTGTAAAAGAATATCTGGAAGATCATTTGTATCATCGGTCGGATCCTTGTCAACAGTGGTTTCCCCAATCAATTTGTCTTCATCATCATTTATGTCAAATTGTGGAGCTAGCTTAATTGTCCCCTCAACGTCATCCATGTCTTGTGTGAGAACTGAGAAATCTATATCTAGACTACCATCTGCAACAGCAGACCTGTACAAGTGGTTGTGCATTATCAGCCATTCTAATGCGCGTTGGACTCGTAAAGGTCGAAATGTATGATCCTTAGCATTTCTATTCGTCTTGTGACGAAGTATGCAAGTTGTGTCAACATCTGGCATACGAGGCAAACTCTTTGCCACCTTTGCCACGTCATTAACCACAGTATACCTAGCGCCACCATTGACCCCTCTGCAACCATAGGATGGAAGTGTGGTTATATTTAGTATGGGGTTAAATAGGGCTATCATTGACAATTCAACCACGTTCAAATCTGATAGTTCCTCAGGTATGAGTCCAGGATGCAAGTAATTGAGGGCTGCCTGCTTAGGCATGTACGATTTACTAACTCCATCATCATCCACATCATTCAGAGTTTCTTCAGCCTCACTTTCATCAACGTCAGTATCGCCATTGTCTGAAATTTCTGCACTCGTAGCCCGTTCTAATTGATGCCTAGGTTTCCTCTTATTTCTGGAATGGGGTGTAGCTGACTCTATATCATCTTCTGAAGAATTAATTGCCTCCATGTCGAACATTTCATGATGGTCATATTCAGGTAAATCAGCTTGTTTCATTTGTTTGTAGCATCTTTTGCATAAATGCGAACCGGTTTTCAAATAACCTGATGCATTAAAACAGCCCTGGTAGGCTTCTTTGTATAAACTTCTGTCACTGAGCATGTCCTCTAGTTTTGTAATGAACTCATGTCTGGCATGGTGCAATTCTGGCGCGGATTCCGCAACCTCCCTGTTTGACTGCATATCATCCATACCCCCTTCATGTAGACATACACAGCAAGTGAAAAATACTGATTGTCTGGTGTACTCAGCATCATAGTCTCTGGCGTCCCTATTTTCTTTTGACATGTCATCAACGGTTTTCCTAGCCTTACGTGGCATGTCATCAACGGTTTTTCTAGCCTTACGTGGCATGTCATCAACGGTTTTTCTAGCCTTACGTGGCATGTCATCACCGGTTTTTCTAGCCTTATATGCACGCTGATTCTGGCCTGATTTCTGGGTTACCTTTACTTGAGCTTCTGCTGCTATCTTAGCTTCTGCTACTGCTTTCTTAGCTTCTACTGCTGCTTTCTTAGCTCCAACGGCATCTTTCTTTAATATTGTGGTTGCTTTCTTAGCTTCTGCTTCTTTCTTAGCTTCTGCTTCTTTCTTAGCTTCTACTGCTTGCTTAGCTGCTTTTTTAGCTGCTCTGGTAGCCCTCTGATAGTCTGCTTTACGTTGTTTCTGGATAGGAGATAATGTAGAACTGGCTCCCCCTCCCAATAGACTACTTGAAGTGTATTCAATTGGTTCTTGGTCAATCCTGAGGGTTGTGTAAGGATTGTGTGTGCATGTCAATATGGCTGGTCTGTCACTTGGGTCAATTGGGCTCGAATTGTGCCCATCAAGTTTGTTGTCCTCTTCAGTGGAGGGAAGAAGTATTGCAGGACTTCGAACATAGTCAGATGTACTGCTCTTATATTCATCCGGTGAAAGAAATGAACTTGTGTATATCAATGTAGCCGGACTACGTATCGGGTTGCATAAGTTGAATCCAAATCCCTTTGGATCTTCATCATTGCCTAGGGGTGGAAGAGGAGGGCTTGTACTTATCATTGTTGCAGGAGTGCTGATTGCGTTGGGCAACTGTATTACTTTCACATGTTTGTCATCTTCATCACTCACAATTGAAATCAGATTGGCCTTAGAAGATAGATCTTGATGATCAAATCTGAATGGGTCTGTGATAGTATCTGTATACGTAGAATCTATTCTAATGGAATGCAACACAAAAGGATCTTGGTCAATTCTAATAGATTTGAGTTCATAGGGATCATCATGGTGGTCTTCATTAGTGTATACCTGGGTTTGAGAAGTATCATCACATGGAATGTTACTGGTGTCAGTTTCGATTTTTTTTTTGAAATCTGTGAACATAGGCGGCGTGGGGAATTTGGCGTTTGTGCGTGCCTTATTAGAAAAGAAAAAGAATGCCAGCAAAGTTAATGGACAACATGTGTATATAGGTGGATTGAAACTATAAAGGAACGAGAAGGATTGGATGTTGGGCCAGTGTTGGCGTCGCCTGACGTGTCTTGAACGCATGATTTTAGATTCAGCACGATCTAGCAGTGAAATATTTACATATGCCAGGTAATGTATTGTGTATGCCATCCATTGGGGTACATATGGAAATGAGAACCTAAAGGGTTTGCCAGCTAATAATATAGGAGGCTTATCATTATGTAATATATTGCTAGTTAGGGGGATGGTCGATGTGAAATAGTTTGTATTAATATATGAATATGGATGTTGTCCTAGGTGTGAATGATGTTTAATATGAACAAAAGTATTAGAATTTGGTGCATTAGGTGGAGGGTTTACGACTCTGTATAGATACACTGGGTATGATGTGCTTTGGTCCCAAGAACTCTCATGGGAAATCAGTGGAGCAAGTGATAGCCAAATGAATATGAAAAGAGAAATCGGTTTGGGTGAAATGGTCGTGATATTCATACCTCTTAAGTTGAAGTACTGATCTCTTGTATAACTTGTTGTTGTGAGTACCTGTAGTTATGCAAACCAGCTTCTTTATCCTTGCTAATAACAAGGCACAAGATACACTTGTATTTAATGATATATATTACATAGTTTGTATTTTGGTATTATTATATGCATTTTGTATGAGTTTATGTATATATCGTGTATGGATTAAATGTACTGTGACTTTCACTTGTCAACGCCATGCCTGGCTGGCATGATTCTCAGATCATGTTATGCTAATATCTGGTGTCAAAGCAGGTTTGCTAGAAATAAAGGCCTAACTGATGTGATAGTGGCGCATCTTTAAACTAAAGTGCAGATCCAACACATGCCCAAGAAGTTGCCTTCTCGGTTATTACATATGAAGGATCGACTGCCACATCCAAAAGTTGAAACCTTAAATATTCCAGCACACCCAATAAGAACACATTCATGACCTAATGATTGAGTATCATTCAGATATTCATATGATATAAGGTATTAAGGTTGCATACATATTCTTTTTTATATTTACTCTCTCAACAGCAGGCGTCACTCTCTCTTGAGCCGCGTGTGTCACTTCATGAACAGCGGGTGCCATTCTCTCTCGACCAAGGGGTGTCACTCTCCAAGCAGCTTATGTCACTTTGTCGAGCACATGTCTCATACTCATAATAGAGGATGCTACTCTCTCGAGCAGGGGGTTCTCAAGTTATGTTCATGTTGGCATGTGCTGGATGATTCTCTGGTCATGTTATGCTGATATGTGGCAATCAAGGGGTGTCACTCTCCAAGCAGCGTGTGTCACTTTCACGAGCAGGGTGTGTCACTCTCTCCAGCAACATATGTCACTCCCTCCAGCATCATATGTCACTCTCTCTCGAGCCGCGTGTGTCACTTCATGAACAGCGGGTGCCACTCTCTCTCGACTAAGGGGTGTCACTCTCCAAGCAGTGTGTGTCACTTTCATGAGCTATTCGTCATACTCATAACAGAGGACTTGGGGGTTCTCAAGTCTTGTTTATGTTGGCATGGCTGGCATGATTCTCAGGTCATGTTATGCTAATATGTGGCAACCAAGGGGTGTCACTCAACAAGCAGCGTGTGTCACTCTCGCGAGCATATGTTTCATACTCATGACCTGCGTGTGTCACTCTCGCGAGCATATGTTTCATACTCATGACCTGCGTGTATTCAATTGGTTCTTGGTCAATCCTGAGGGTTGTGTAAGGATTGTGTGTGCATGTGAATATGGCTGGTCTGTCACTTGCGTCAATTGGGCTCGAATTGTGCCCATCAAGTTTGTTGTCCTTTTCAGTGGAGGGAAGAAGTATTGCAGGACTTCGAACATAGTCAGATGTACTGCTCTTATATTCATCCGGTGAAAGAAATGAACTTGTGTATATCAATGTAGCCGGACTACGTATCGGGTTGCATAAGTTGAATCCAAATCCCTTTGGATCTTCATCATTGCCTAGGGGTGGAAGAGGAGGGCTTGTACTTATCATTGTTGCAGGAGTGCTGATTGCGTTGGGCAACTGTATTACTTTCACATGTTTGTCATCTTCATCACTCACAATTGAAATCAGATTGGCCTTAGAAGATAGATCTTGATGATGAAATCTGAATGGGTCTGTGATAGTATCTGTATACGTAGAATCTATTCTAATGGAATGCAACACAAAAGGATCTTGGTCAATTCTAATAGATTTGAGATGGTAAGCAAAATTAGTTGGTAGATTTTGCATAATTTTTGTATTTTACAATATAAGTTGTATAGAAGTTATAAAAAGTTGGTATGTGATGATATGCTCCTATCCAAATTGATATGTGAACGATGATTTAGGTTTTAGCGCTCGGTGATGCTAGAATCATGCGCTAATTGCACATTCTTGTTTCGGGAAATGGGTCCCGAAATGGAGAATACAATTCTAACATATTTGTACGTATTCACAAGGTTATAATAAAGCATATGCCATACACGCCGTAGGGTATGCAACACAAAATGCAATATGTGCAATTCCAAGTTCTCCCGAGATGGAAATCTAGCTACCAGGAGATAAGCTCTAGTAAGGCAAGCACAACAAATACTTAAGATGTAATATTACTTCATACGAAAGAGCTCTACGGACTCATGCGCACATTGCGATACAGGTTGCAGGTTTCGGTCAGACTCTCTGCCTGTAATGGATAGCAGAACTACTGCCTAGAAGCCTCCCCAGCGCCTTTGCTCTTGCTTGAAACGTTCGGTGGCGCGGGCACGCGCGAGTTCGAGTTCACGGTCCTCAATTGCTTGCATCCGCTCACGGTAGGCGGTTTCGTTCTGGCGGAGGAGCTCATTTTGCATAGCAATCTCCCTCGGGGATACGTAGTCCCCCCCAGTTGGGTAGGGAGACCGGACGGGTAGCTCCGTAGGGTACGCGGGAGGTGGCATAAGCATCCTCTGGTAGCTTTGGGAGCCTGCGGGGTAGGGGTATTGCGTGGTCACGGAGGGCGTGGGAGCCCCGGAAAACCCCGGGTTGGTAAGGGGATAAGAAGACAACGCGGGGCCAGAGTTCACCGAGCCACCAGCAATAGTGGCTGGAGGCACAAAGTTGGGAACCCCACCACCAAGGGGAAGCACTTGGTGCGATGTCACGGACGGCTCTTGCACCGGGCCCGGCGCATGGACCGTTTGAGATTGGAGAGTCACCAGCTGCTGTTGAAACCAGGCTTGCTGCTGGCGCATCTCCTCCTGGTGCGCGGCAGCTTGCCGCTCAAGCAATTCCTGCTGGCTCTGTTGGAGTTGCGCAACGACTTGGGAGACCCCATCATCGGACGCAAGGGGAAGTGTTGCCAAGGGACTCGGAGCCCGTGGAGGTTGTTGAGCAGCGGGGTTCGGTGTCAGGTTCGGGTTGTTGGTGGCAATTGCGAAGCCATGTTGCTGGGGTGTGGAATCTTGCACCACCGACTCAGGGGCAGACTCGGGAGTGGGATTGTCGGGAGTAGCGGGTTGTGTTTCCGACGTCCACGGCCTAGGAGCACCGCGCGGTGTGCGTGCACGAAGAAGACTTGGAGGCTCCAGCTCCGTTTGGAGCGCCTCACCGAGAAAATCCCTGGCAGGGACAGGGTCGTCGAGCTGGAGTGTGCGTGGAACACCCCAGGGGGCGCGATCTCGTGGCCGACGGGGAACCACCACCGCTGCGGGAGAAGTATGCTCGTCGCCCCGGTCGATCTCCTGCACCGAACGCGACTCCGTGCAACGAGGGGGGGCGCGCGCGCGCGTCCGGCGTGAACTTGTTTTGCCTGAAGGGGGATCCTTCCTCTTCTTTGAAACCACCCTCTCGGAGGGGGCGCCTCCGGGCTCCAACGTGAATTCGGACCGGTTCCGGTTTTGATCCGTTTGCTCCTCGGCATTGTATGGTCGTACCTGCCAAAAAAACACAGTCACCTTTCCGAAATTTCATGTAGTTCGTGTGTGCAATGGAGAAAACAAATTGGGTTGGGTTGAGTAAATTATTTACCGGTCGTTGGCCTTCTTCCGTGGGGGAGAAGTTGTACAGCTGCTGGAGACGCCAACATTCCTTCATGAACAATTCATCGGAGTTCCCTGGGGGACATGGAATGTGTTTCTCTTTGATGGGTTGAAGTCGATTCAGCCGTAACAGGCTGCACCGTTGTTCCGTCTCACTTGCATCGACCGGTCCCCAGCAGAGAACAAACCACCCCCTCTTCATTTGAGCCGCCACCAAGGTTCCGGCCAGAAACCGCGACCTCGGGATGTCCTTGTGGCTGACCATGCACCCGAATTGCCACCCGGTCTTCACGGAATAGGACTCGTCGCTACCGGTGACGATGCAGAGATCTTTGAACTTCTCCACACGTAACCGGTGAATGCTTGCAAAAGCTGTGAATGCCTGTTTATTCGCGGGTGGGTTGTCCGCCAACCGTTTCCAAACATAGGGGGGATCGGTGGTGCCTGCAACCACAAGGGGTGCAGGGGCTTCGGGAGTTGGATCCGAGGTTGGCAAGATCGCGGCGGTAGGGGCTGCGGTATCCGAGGAGGCGGGAGGCAGTTGGGCGGCGGCAGGGGGGGAAACGGTGTCGGATTGAGTGGCGGTGTGGGGTACGGAGACTTCGGGTGTTGGATCCACAGGTAGGGACGGGTCCGCGACGGGAGGGGGCTGGATTTCGGAGGGGCTGGCGGCGACGGGCGTGGGGTTTTCGGGTGTTGGATCCACAGGTAGGGACGGGTCCGCGACGGGAGGGGGCTGGATTTCGGAGGGGCTGGCGGCGACGGGCGTGGGGTTTTCGGGTGTTGGATTCAAAAGCATGGTTTTGAACCATGGTATGGGTCCAACCTCGACGGCAGGAGTTGCCGATTCGGTAAGGTTGTCGGCGTGGGGAGCGGGTACCTCGGAAGTTGTCAGATTCGCAGGTGGGAGTGACTCTGCGACGGCAGGGGGGGCGGTTTCAGAAGGGGGGGTGGCGGCGAGGGGTGCGGAGACTTCGGGGATTGGATCCACGTGCGGCGAGTCGACCGCGACGGGAAGGGGCGCGATCTCAGACGGGGTAACCGCTGAAGCCGGGGGTTGTGTATCGGACTCCAAAGCTGGCGTCGGAGCCTCGGTCTCGCCAGATGGGCCAGCCTGTGTCACGGTTCGGGATGTCCCTGAAGAGCCCACCCCCGTCGGGTTCTTGTAGGGTGTGTAGGTAGAAGGTGCCTGTTATAAGATGCGCACAAATTAATCACAAACACAATCACAGGAACCCAAAAAACTACGGGAATACTATACAGATAGTAAGACGCGCACCTCAATCTTTTGCGCAGCCATGCACTTTGGGTCGCCACAGCAGCACACCTCCTCCAGGCCTCTCCATTCCAACTGCAGTAAAAGTACACGGGATGATTGATATTTCAAAACTAGGGGAAGAACACAATCGTGGAAAGACGCAAGCGAAGTAAACGCACCAGGCAGAAATTGTGATATTTCTTGCCACACGTCAGGCATCTGTGGCCTCCTTCTGGAGTAGGCCGTTCGCAGAAACGGCAAATTATGGACTCGATAGGCACATGCGCTCCCTTCCTGGCGGGAGAAGGGCCTGCCTTCTTCTTCCCTGCTCCCGAGAAACCTGGTTAACTCAACTTTATCCGTAAAACTGTGATCAGGCAAAAGAACACAAGGGGAGCGTAAGATCGCTTACTTCCGGGAGGCAGTTGACTTTGCGAAAACTCCGGCGCGCGTGCAGGTTGCTGAGATTTCGGTTTGGCTAACTCAACGGAGCCTTTCCAAGGCAATTCCCTCTGCCACAAGAGCCAGCGCCTGCTCGATTATTTGGCTGCTTTTGTGCGCAACGCATGTGGAAACCGCGCTTGCATTGGAAGCAAGTTTGCGTGGAATACAACCCGCAAAATAGGCAGTTGTCGCGAGCGTCCTTTCCACAATTCTTGCACTCGTTCGGATACAGCGAGGGCGGGTGCGCGTTACAACTGTGGTGATAAAAATTGCTACACAGTTTGCACCTCAAGGTGGCTAACCAGGGATTCTTACAGGCGCTACAAGGTCCGGCCTTTCCTTGCTTGGCCATTGCTTTCAGCCCGTGGTGCGCGATACTTTCTTTTCGAGTGCTCGACATGTCACTTTTAAAGAGAGATCTGCAAGCCTTGGACATGTATGTCGTGCCTATAAGTTTAGCATAAAGCAGTGAACATTTAGCGGGTCCATCGACATCGTGAAGTCGACGGACCCGCTAAACTGCTTTGTGTGAGGATCATGGGCTCTTGTGTGTCGATCGGGGTGAAAATCCATTCGCTCCTGAACAACTGTGCGCGTTCGTCGATTATATCGGATCCCATAAGATCGACGCACTTCCAAAAACAATAGGTGTTTATGTCTGATATCGGACTTTCATAAAATGTGCGCATGCGTCGATCTGATCGGGTGATAAAAGATCGACGCACCCAAACAAATTCTTGCACTGGAATCCCAAACGAATAAGGCCACGTACGCTCATGCACATTTGTGCGCATTCGTCGATTAATCAGAATAATAGATCATCGACGCACGCGCACAAATGATTCGGGTATTGTTGTCGGTTGAGGACTTATGAAGTTCGTACGCTTTGCGCATGCGTCGATTAGATCGGGTTGCGGAAGATCGACGCACCCGAAACAATTGCCTCACTATAATCCCCGATGAATCGTGCCACACACGCACATTCACATCTGTGCGCGTGCGTCGATTAATCTAAATGTTGGATGATCAATGCACGCGCTCAACTGTTGGACCATCCGGTGTCGCCTGTGGACATGCTCATAATTGCTATGTTATTCACACCCTAGCTAACTTAGGGAAGTTCAAATATTCTGAAAGTAAGCAACATGGCACCGCGTAAGGCGCTTGAGGAAATTTTGCCATACCTTATTGCGATAGGAACCTTAGCGGAATGTATTCCTCAGGATAAATGGCCGCTTCCACCAGAATGCAACGCTGAAGTCGCAGAGCTGGAGGGCATGCTTACGCATGTCACGAAGATATGGACGAGCACTAGCACACGCGAGGGCGGAACGGCTGATCAGGAAAAAGCGCAAACTGGTAGAGCTGCTGATGGCAAAGGAAGCTTGGATCGCTTACATAGAGGAAATAGGCAGCACTGGTTGGGCCCTCTTGACAATCTCTTCTCGCGTCATCCCGAAAAGATTGCACCTACTTTGAGCGAGTTCGTGTCCAAGCAGTCCCCGGATGTTCAGCGCGATGTTGTTCAAGAACTGTGCGGCACAAATGCCGGGTTTGGTATGCTATTGATAGAAAATGTAAAGGAGGGATTCACCTGGTTAGCGCGTAGCGCCTCCAAGCTTCACGTGAATATGCGCATGGCCACTGCTGCAATGATCTGCGGGGAGAATTTTCGCGCGCACGGATTTTCTGTGACTTCCTCTGCGGAGCTGCTAGGAGTACACCGGCGTGTTGTGGAGAGTGCTTTACGAGGGCGCGAGGCGTTAAGTAGTGGTTGTACGGTGGGCCTTCAACCTGATGAGAACTCGGTACCCGATCTGGTGCGTGGGACGCGGAACACTTCTGAAAGCAAGGAACAGGTGCAGAATCTGGTTCGCGAGTACTGGCTCTCAAACACGAGGGTCAGTCCTTGCAAAAAGGACGTCGTCCTTGCGCGCGACTCTGCTGGAAAGCTTCTTCAGCCTAATCAGTTCGTCTCCAAGCAATGGTTGGAATCTTCACAAGTTTCTCTGTTTATGCGGTTCCAAGCAAGACACCCGGAAATTAAAATGAAGCAGCGAACATTCGAGGGTCTCAAGCCCAAGAATGTGGTACGTCTTCGCAGGCAGGACAACATAACTTGCACGTGCAGGTACCACGAAGACTTTCGGATGGTGCTTGAGGGCTTCAATCGGACAAGGGAGACCTTGCATTCTGGCTGTGCATGCAAGGAGGAGTGCTGTCCGCGCATTCCTTGGAGCACCGACTCTACAAGGAAGGTCATAGAGGGGACCGAAGAGGTTTGCGACATTGTTAAGGTGGGAACGTCAACCAGCCAGTTCGCCGAGAGTTTGCTTTGTCCCCGACCGGGAGACTCGCATAGGATTGAATGCCTGAAGGGGGAGTGTCCGGATTGCGGGGGTCTTGCTAATTTGCAATTGTGTGCAACGGAACTCACGTCTCAACGGCTTGTGGAATGGAAGTGTTATGAAAACCTAGCAACCGGTCACGTTACCGACGATGGGGAAGCGGTTAAGCGGTTGCAATTTGTGCACAAGAGAACTCCAGTAGGGGAACTGGTGTACAAGTTACAACAACTATTACTTGGGCACGAACCTGGGAAGTCCAAGAACTGCGAATGCCGAGGGAGTTTTGTGCACAACACCGCGGTTGAAGGGAACCCGGGAACATGGGCGATTCGTGAACTTGATGGTTCCGGAACGTGCCCCTTCCTTCGCCCTTATGCCTACCATACTTTCATGGCGCTGCACCAACACCGGCACTATCGACAGTGTGTGGATAATCTACCGTTGGGGCATTGTTGTGTTGTCTTTGACTTTTCGGAGAATCACAAGTTGACCATTCCCCGCGCGGCACAAAGTATGCATTGGGTGCTAAAGCAGGCAACCATTTTGGTGTGTGTGCTATGGCGACACGCATCCTTGGAGGTTGATGGAGTGGAGAGCACCTCCGAAAATCCGGTGATAATCAAGGACTATCTTTACTTTTTGAGCGATGACCGTGTGCACGACCACCACTTTGTTCGGTACATGCGGAAAACGATTATCGAGGACTACTTTGTGGGCCGGGGTTTGGCGAAACCGGTGTTTTTGCACGAGTGGGTTGATGGTAGTGGGTGCCAAAATAAGTGTGCGGCGGGTTTCGCGGATGTTGGGAAGAGTAAGGCGGAGTGGTACTTGGGTGTCCCTTGTCAAAGGAACTTTTTTGAGACGGCACACGCAAAAGGGGAACAAGATGCGGCGGGTGCACATGTGAAACACGCGGCGGCCACAGCCGTGATATCGGAGGGGGACGAGTTCTATGCAAACATAAATTGCGCGCCGGATTTGCACCGGTTCTGTGTTGCACGACTTTCCCGTCCGGCACCCACTACTTATATGAAGAGCAAGGTCACTTTCAATGCGCGGCACTTCTATCTTGTACCCGAAAGTCCCCTACACGAGGAGCCCGGGGGAATGCGCGCGGTTGACCGGACGGGTGAAGCGTATCAGTCGGTTGACGGCACGCTGCGTATGCACAGCGTGCGCGCGGGGGTTGGTGAAGGGCGCCTCCTATTTCGGGACCGCTCTTGCTATTGCGCCCATTGCTATGCGCAATGCACACACCCGGTGCCGGACTCCTCCCGGTGCTTGGAGAAATCTCATGTCGACTCTTGGAGGGAGGTGGAGTTGCGTGCGGCGTCGGGAGCGGAAGCGAGACAAGTGCGCATGATGGTGGAGCGGTATGCGACGGAGGTGAGTTTGGAGGTGCGGCGGGGAAGCGTTTTTGCGGTGCGGGTCGAAGGGGACGCCGCACATTCCTACTACTTGGTCAAGGCCTTGGCCTCAAGCATGCAAGTAGATTGTGAAATGCAAGAGGATGACTATGGTGTCACACACGGTCCTGGCTCCTGGGTGATCTCCGGTCGATACTTTGAATGGAAGGATGAGGGGGAACGGGACGCATACGTTTTGGACACCTCCAAGAAATGCCTCATTCCATGCGAGGCGGTGATAGCGACGGAGGTGCCCTTAATTCGGCAGGGTGCTGAATATTTCATATCGGATCGGACCCATCAGCGCCTGTTAGCGTTGGTATAGATATAAAAGTGATATAGACAAGATGTCCCCCTTATCGTTTGTATTATTGATATGTAGCAATAACCTCGGATTTGATTCCAACAATGTTTTGTATGTACCTTCATATGACATGAATTATTACACTCGCTTTCCCGAGTGCGCATATGCATTCTTGCACCTCTTTATCTCTTCGGGAGATCATAACCCACTCGGTTATTTCCATGTTGGAGAAATGTATATGATTCTTTGTAGAATTTGCATTATCATATTTGTATGGAATCCATATGCACATATAGCGATTTCATACATCCCCGACGCGGTTCACATTCGGAACATTCGGAGAACGTCCCGATACCTTTAGACTACCTCTAATGCTCACCCAAGTGCCCGAAATCTCAAAGTTGAAAAAATAGTCAATTTGGAAATTAACGTTCTCAATGAGAATAACAAAAACGAATCGGTTTTCATAAATTATTGTCTACTTCACATTTAACGCGCATACGAAAGATTCGGAGAGACGTTTCCACCTCGGGTGGGCACCCAACTGCCCGAAATCTCAGAGTTGAAAAAATAGTCAATTTGGAATATGATATTGTCATACGAAATATGAAAAAATAAGTCATTATATATTCTTAAACCCTCTTTAAAAAAATTATGCGCCTCTACATACTTAAGCTTACCAACTAATTTTGCAACCCATCTTGAGTTCATAGGGATCATCATGGTGGTCTTCATTAGTGTATACCTGGGTTTGAGAAGTATCATCACATGGAATGTTGCTGGTTCTTGGTTATTATATATGTACCTCTCGACTAGCAAATCACATCACAAGTTGAAACCTGAAATAGAGGTTTTCAGGTAATGTAATTATGCGCGGATGCAGCATCATTAATATAGTATGCATGCATGTCGTATGCCGGTATCGATGTTGCATGCTGTGTTGATTAATACGAGCAATTAATATAGCAATTATTAGTTGATTAATACGAGCATACACATCGCGCGCATGCATCGATTAATAATTATGCGCGGACACGGATGCAGCATCATCAATATAGTATACACGCATGTCGCATGTCGGTATCGATGTCGCATGCTGTGTTGATTAATACGAGCATACGCATCGCGCGCATGCATCGATTAATAATTATGCGCGGATGCAGCATCATTAATATAGTATGCATGCATGTCGCATGCCGGTATCGATGTTGCATGCTGTGTTGATTAATACGAGCATACGCATCGCGCGCATGCATCGATTAATAATTATGCACGGATGCAGCATCATTAATATAGTATACATTGTGCATGTCGCATGCCGGTATCGATGTCGCATGCTGTGTTGATTAATACGAGCATACGCATCGCGCGCATGCATCGATTAATAATTATGCGCGGATGCAGCATCATTAATGTAGTATATATCATGCATGTCGCATGCCGGCATCGATGTCGCATGCCGGTATCGATGTTGCATGCTGTGTTGATACACTATATATACATACACTTTCACTCCGCCAGCATATAACAAGTACACGCCGCAGGCTCACATCTTTGCTGTCCAGAAGCCCATGGCAAGTCAGCTTACCTCAGTCGCTGTGGTTGTGTAAGGATTGTGTAAGGATTGTGTGTGCATGTCAATATGGCTGGTCTGTCACTTGGGTCAATTGGGCTCGAATTGTGCCCATCAAGTTTGTTGTCCTCTTCAGTGGAGGGAAGAAGTATTGCAGGACTTCGAACATAGTCAGATGTACTGCTCTTATATTCATCCGGTGAAAGAAATGAACTTGTGTATATCAATGTAGCCGGACTACGTATCGGGTTGCATAAGTTGAATCCAAATCCCTTTGGATCTTCATCATTGCCTAGGGGTGGAAGAGGAGGGCTTGTACTTATCATTGTTGCAGGAGTGCTGATTGCGTTGGGCAACTGTATTACTTTCACATGTTTGTCATCTTCATCACTCACAATTGAAATCAGATTGGCCTTAGAAGATAGATCTTGATGATCAAATCTGAATGGGTCTGTGATAGTATCTGTATACGTAGAATCTATTCTAATGGAATGCAACACAAAAGGATCTTGGTCAATTCTAATAGATTTGAGTTCATAGGGATCATCATGGTGGTCTTCATTAGTGTATACCTGGGTTTGAGAAGTATCATCACATGGAATGTTACTGGTGTCAGTTTCGATTTTTTTTTGAAATCTGTGAACATAGGCGGCGTGGGGAATTTGGCGTTTGTGCGTGCCTTATTAGAAAAGAAAAAGAATGCCAGCAAAGTTAATGGACAACATGTGTATATAGGTGGATTGAAACTATAAAGGAACGAGAAGGATTGGATGTTGGGCCAGTGTTGGCGTCGCCTGACGTGTCTTGAACGCATGATTTTAGATTCAGCACGATCTAGCAGTGAAATATTTACATATGCCAGGTAATGTATTGTGTATGCCATCCATTAGGGTACATATGGAAATGAGAACCTAAAGGGTTTGCCAGCTAATAATATAGGAGGCTTATCATTATGTAATATATTGCTAGTTAGGGGGATGGTCGATGTGAAATAGTTTGTATTAATATATGAATATGGATGTTGTCCTAGGTGTGAATGATGTTTAATATGAACAAAAGTATTAGAATTTGGTGCATTAGGTGGAGGGTTTACGACTCTGTATAGATACACTGGGTATGATGTGCTTTGGTCCCAAGAACTCTCATGGGAAATCAGTGGAGCAAGTGATAGCCAAATGAATATGAAAAGAGAAATCGGTTTGGGTGAAATGGTCGTGATATTCATACCTCTTAAGTTGAAGTACTGATCTCTTGTATAACTTGTTGTTGTGAGTACCTGTAGTTATGCAAACCAGCTTCTTTATCCTTGCTAATAACAAGGCACAAGATACACTTGTATTTAATGATATATATTACATAGTTTGTATTTTGGTATTATTATACAACCTAGGTTGTATGCATTTTGTATGAGTTTATGTATATATCGTGTATGGATTAAATGTACTGTGACTTTCACTTGTCAACGCCATGCCTGTGTAACATCATCAACAACCAAATACATATTAGAATTGGAGTGTCGACTTGTCATAGTTTTTATAGACATATCAGAAAGCAAGTTCAATGATCACGATATGTGTGTACAACACAATCACATTTGGTATTTAGCATCGACGTGCTAGCTGTTCATACATATTATATTATATATTATATATAGTCCAGTGTCTGTTCCCACCCTATTACGAGTAAGCATGTCTGAGGCATTTGCCTGCTGCACGTATTGCACTTGTCATATAATTAGTATGTAATATCTCTACATGTACATTAGGAACTAACAAAACTAACAAAACTAACAAACACCCAACTAACAAAACTCCAGGACCCAATGACATAGTTCGTTTAGATACACATATGAAGTGATGTATTCAGGATTACATACATAGAGTTCCCATGTGTCAGAGTGTCACTTCATGAACAGCGGGTGCCATTCTCTCTCGACTAAAGGGTGTCAAGCTCTCCAAGCAGTGTGTGTCACTTTCATGAGCTATTCGTCATACTCATAACAGAGGATGCTACTCTCTGGAGAAGGGGGTTCTCAAGTCATGTTCATGTTGGCATGGCTGGCATGATTCTCAGATCATGTTATGCTAATATCTGGTGTCAAAGCAGGTTTGCTAGAAATAAAGGCCTAACTGATGTGATAGTGGCGCATCTTTAAACTAAAGTGCAGATCCAACACATGCCCAAGAAGTTGCCTTCTCGGTTATTACATATGAAGGATCGACTGCCACATCCAAAAGTTGAAACCTTAAATATTCCAGCACACCCAATAAGAACACATTCATGACCCAATGATTGAGTATCATTCAGATATTCATCTGATATAAGGTTGCATACATATTCTTTTTGATATTTACTCTCTCAACAGCAGGCGTCACTCTCTCTCGAGCCGCGTGTGTCACTTCATGAACAGCGGGTGCCATTCTCTCTCGACCAAGGGGTGTCACTTATGTCACTTTGTCGAGCACATGTCTCATACTCATAATAGAGGATGCTACTCTCTCGAGCAGGGGGTTCTCAAGTTATGTTCATGTTGGCATGTGCTGGATGATTCTCTGGTCATGTTATGCTGATATGTGGCAATCAAGGGGTGTCACTCTCCAAGCAGCGTGTGTCACTCCCTCCAGCAGCGTGTGTCACTCCCTCCAGCAGCGTGTGTCACTCTCTCGTGCATCATATGTCACTCTCTCTCGAGCCGCGTGTGTCACTTCATGAACAGCGGGTGCCACTCTCTCTCGACTAAGGGGTGTCACTCTCCAAGCAGTGTGTGTCACTTTCATGAGCTATTCGTCATACTCATAACAGAGGACTTGGGGGTTCTCAAGTCATGTTCATGTTGGCATGGCTGGCATGATTCTCAGGTCATGTTATGCTAATATGTGGCAACCAAGGGGTGTCACTCAACAAGCAGCGTGTGTCACTCTCGCGAGCATATGTTTCATACTCATGACCTGCGTGTATTCAATTGGTTCTTGGTCAATCCTGAGGGTTGTGTAAGGATTGTGTGTGCATGTGAATATGGCTGGTCTGTCACTTGCGTCAATTGGGCTCGAATTGTGCCCATCAAGTTTGTTGTCCTTTTCAGTGGAGGGAAGAAGTATTGCAGGACTTCGAACATAGTCAGATGTACTGCTCTTATATTCATCCGGTGAAAGAAATGAACTTGTGTATATCAATGTTGCCGGACTACGTATCGGGTTGCATAAGTTGAATCCAAATCCCTTTGGATCTTCATCATTGCCTAGGGGTGGAAGAGGAGGGCTTGTTCTTATCATTGTTGCTGTGTTGATTAATACGAGCAATTAATATAGCAATTATTAGTTGATTAATACGAGCATACACATCGCGTGCATGCATCGATTAATAATTATGCGCGGACACGGATGCAGCATCATCAATATAGTATACACGCATGTCGCATGCCGGTATCGATGTCGCATGCTGTGTTGATTAATACGAGCATACGCATCGCGCGCATGCATCGATTAATAATTATGCGCGGATGCAGCATCATTAATATAGTATGCATGCATGTCGCATGTCGGTATCGATGTTGCATGCTGTGTTGATTAATACGAGCATACGCATCGCGCGCATGCATCGATTAATAATTATGCACGGATGCAGCATCATTAATATAGTATACATCGTGCATGTCGCATGCCGGTATCGATGTCGCATGCTGTGTTGATTAATACGAGCATACGCATCGCGCGCATGCATCGATTAATAATTATGCGGATGCAGCATCATTAATGTAGTATATATCATGCATGTCGCATGCCGGCATCGATGTCGCATGCCGGTATCGATGTTGCATGCTGTGTTGATACACTTTATATATACATACACTTTCACTCCGCCAGCATATAACAAGTACACGCCGCAGGCTCACATCTTTGCTGTCCAGAAGCCCATGGCAAGTCAGCTTACCTCAGTCGCTGTGGTTGCTGCGCTGTGCGGCTGTGGCTCTGGCTGCGGCTGTGGCTCTGGATGCGCTGTGGCTGCGGCTTGCGGCTGTGGCTCTGGCTCGCTCTGGCTGCGGATGATGAAAACACCAAATATCTTAAACAAAAACTAGGTATAGTTATGAAGCAAGCCCATGGCAAGTCTCGGATGAATTCTCACACTTTCCAACCACGCCGCACTCACATCTTTGCTGAGAAGCCCATGGCAAGTCAGCTTACCCCAGTCGCCGTGGTTGCTGCTGCGCTGCGGCTGTGGCTCTGGCTCGCTCTGGCTGCGGATGATGAAAACACCAAATATCTTAAACAAAAACTAGGTATAGTTATGAAGCAAGCCCATGGCAAGTCTCAGATGAATTCTCACACTTTCCAACCACGCCGCACTCACATCTTTGCTGAGAAGCCCATGGCAAGTCAGCTTACCCCAGTCGCTGTGGTTGCTGCTGCGCTGTGGCTGCGGCTGTGGCTCTGGCTGCGGCTCTGGCCTTCGTTGAACGCTGAGGGAATTAGAGACAGATTTTCGTGAGGCCTAATGAAGGAAATTATGGGTTGTGTAAATCCTCTATTCGCGATAGAATAATTAACCATTGTCGTTAATTAATATAACGTCGCATTTAAGATAAATGTCGCATTTAAGATAAGACAAGAAGATCGGATCGAAAGCAGATGTATCAAATCTACATAAACAATTTGATAATTAGACTTCATTCGATTTAGAGGATCTGTCGCTTGAAATCCATTGAACTCGAGTATACACTTGTCCCTAGAAGTGAACCGACATTTTCTTTAACGTCATTAAAATATGCATTTCAAATCATTGCATTACAAATTTTTACGCTATATAAAAAACAAAAAAACAAAATTTCTGTTTCTTTACAAAAAACCATAGTTAAACTGTTACGACTAGAAAACTGCTAGTAGCTACCTATGCTTTACTATTAGCAGCCTATGGCTTAGATGTACCTTACTTACCTGCCTGAGGAAATTATGGGTTGTGTAAATCCTCTATTCGCGATAGATTAATTAACCGTTGTCGCATTTAAGATAAGACAAGAAGATCGGATCGAAAGCAGATGTATCAAATCTACATAAACAATTTGATAATTATACTTCATTCGATTTAGAGGATCTGTCGCTTGAAATCCATTGAACTCGAGTATACACTTGTCCCTAGAAGTGAACCGACATTTTCTTTAACGTCATTAAAATATGCATTTCAAATCATTGCATTACAAATTTTTACGCTATATAAAAAACAAAAAAACAAAATTTCTGTTTCTTTACAAAAAACCATAGTTAAACTGTTACGACTAGAAAACTGCTAGTAGCTACCTATGCTTTACTATTAGCAGCCTATGGCTTAGATGTACCTTTACCCTTACCAGCAGCTTTGGGCTTCGAGACATTTACATTTTCCTTCAAGTTAACAGCGGCTGCCACAATGTAGTCAGGTTCTGGCGTGGCTGCCGCAGGGACAGGCTCTGCGCTAACCACAGCAGCTGCGCTTGCGCTAGCCCCTGCGCTTGGGCTAGATGGGAAAAGCCCTCTGGGAGCCATCGCAGGTGAGGACGAAGCAGATTTTGTTTTCTTGAATGGCGGGGGAGTATACTCCAACTCCTCATTGGTGTCATCCTCCCCAAACACCCTGAAGTTGCCAGACCTGAGGGCAGGCCCGCCAAACTCCAGCAAAAAGTCGTCGGGCAGCTTCTGCCTCATGGGCTGCAGGAACGCAGGCGACAAGATGGTGAGGGAAACCATTGCAATGCAACGGTTTCTCTCATATTCTGTCGCCTGCTTGACGATCACAGTTTCAAGGCTCATCAGAAGTCGATAAGCAACCGGACTGTCGGAGGTCTGCAGGGCTTGAGACATCTGCGAAGCCGAAACAGCACAGCAAAATTTTCAGAAATTTAATTTTTTCCATACTTAACGTTTAAGGAATTCAAAACAAAAAAAAATACATACCAGTGAAGAAAATATTCCCGTGTTCCATACGACAATGCTTATTGGGACACCGTCATACGAGCATATGAACATCGTCAACATTGTCTTCGGGCTGATTCCCTTCGACATTCCCTGAGTGGGATTCTCGGTGATGGTTACAAGCACTTCGGTTTTCCCGAGGGTGGCAGCGGTTGCGCCACTCATGACCTTTTCCATGAATTCCACGCCTGACAGTTGGTTGAATTGTTGTTGAGACATATTAGATGTGTTGGAAAGTTGAGGTTGAAGACTGAAGATGTGAAGTGAATTGAAAGTAAAATGAAGCTGAATTCAAAAGTAGGCCCTTTATACTCCTCGAATCGCGACTAATATCTCTAAGTTGTGTGTATCAACACACCGATATTATTTCATGCCTCCCTATCTGCTGGTTGGCTGATATATGTCTAAACACTTTCATTGGATAATAACGATTCGGTTGAAATCGTATTGGTTGATACTTCTAGAAATTAGATAAGCCAACGCATTCTCCACCAAGGTCGTCAAATTAAGGGCATTGATATTTCAAATATCTCTAGATATTAAGGTATTCAAATATCTAGGTTCTATTATACCTAATGTGCTTCTGGAGTTTTTAGAATTAGACCACTGGTGGGGCTCCGCCCACCAGATCCCCCCATCCCCAGCGGTACCGCTGGAACCACATACGAAGTCGGTCTCCGCCTCGACCCCCCGCGTAACGGACCGGACTCCTTCCCCATGTCCAACTCTATCTAAGGGCAA